>JANTCA010066744.1:0-15984 GCA_024741275.1 Chironex yamaguchii | reverse complement strand
GATTAGATTGCTTAGTTATAGCTTGAGGTTGTTACCAGAGGCCATCATTCAAAAGAATTTCAAAATTTGTGCTCTAAGTGGGTCACTTGACGGATTTGAACATAATCATATCATTTATGACAAATATGGCCCATGCGGAGACTTCAGCGCCTCAGGACCCTAAAGGATACTGATTTAGATCCCTTTGAAGCAATCCAAGCGGAAGATGTGTGTCTAAAAGATGTTCCAGACCTGTCAATTGACCTCGATTATTCCGATGAAGATGCTATCATTGACAGAGTCTTCATTAAAACTGGACAAAAATAACATTTTCTAGCATTTGGTAGCTGCTAGCTATTTTACATAGATTTGTATCCCAGCAAACTCCAAAAAATAGCAATTTTTAAACCTCAATTGCGAATTTTTATAATACGTCTCCCCTCTAGTAAGCCCTCCTCTCTAATAAGTCCCTCCCCTAGAACCTCAAAAATTCAAAAAGCTCACCCCTCTGGGCTTAGTAGAACTTTTACGGTAGCTAACGTTTGACACCACATTTAAACATGAAAACAGAGACACTCCTGCTTTCCAGAATAGCAGGAACGGATCAACATAACAATAACGAAGGGCTTGTGTAGGTTGCGTCTAAACCAATTAAATCATGATCACTTCGCACGCTCCTGCTCTCCAGATTGAGCAGGAGTGCTCTTTGCTTTGGGCTATTGTGAAGCAGGACCAAATTAGCAATGGCCGATTGTGAAGCAGGACCAAATACAGGATGCCATGAAAAAAGCAAAGGCAATCTCAGTTTGGTTGAACTGTAACCATAGAATGTGGGGTCTACCAATAAAATCAAACTGCAGGAGCATCCTAAGAAATATTTTTCTTGGAATCTCTGAAAATTGTTGGTCCTGCTGAGTAGGACCTTTGGCTTCACCACTGACAGGATGGCCAATTGTGTTGATTTTTAAATTTACTGAATCTGGATACAGAATAGGAATAAGTTTGCTTTCATTAATTTGGGGTAATTAGTCTGAAGCGTTTGAATTTAGGTTAACTTGGAAATCGACTCTAGTGAAAGAGAGATAGACATCTTAGGTCCAATCCACCATGTGGTATCACCTCCTCTTACTGCGATAGTGCTTTAATCATAATAAATACTGAAATGTATTTCCAAGAAATATGGTGAGGCAATTTTATAGGTAACTGTAGGAACATGTTAACAATTTTCTGTTGGAATCTCTGAAAGTTGTTGATCCTGATGAGGACAAGTAGAACCTTTGGTTTCGCCACTGACTAGAAATGAGTTTGTAGAACTGTTTATGCCTTTATCTGCGGACCTGAGTGGTGATGTTCAAGGAGGCTGTGCGAAAAACAGCTGACGTTTTGCGTGTTTTTTATTCGCTTGCTTACTTGAGCTGGAAAGTATATATTTTCAAAATTTTGATGAGCTGCAGCTAATAGCATGAATAATGGAAGTGACATGATTGACATGATATGAGGAGAGACAAATTGATACAACGGAAACCAATGACTCACAACAACAAAAAAAAATTTAAAAAATTGACCATACATGTTAGTAATTCAGCGAAAACTGGCAAAGAATTTTTAGGAACTTGGAAAAATACTTGGAAAAAAATGACCTGCGAAATTTTCAAAAAAGGAAAAAATGGTCCGGAGCAGCATTGATTCCTAATCGAGGGTGCCACAAAAATTGACCAAACAGTTACCGAGAATATTCTTCGTTACTTACACAAAGACACAAATAAAACAATTTTTGCCAATCCAGCTTATTTTGCTCTCTAACGATCGCTTAGTCAAAAATGAACAGATCTTTCTATCATGACATTGTTGTAAGCCGAACTTGTTATGAACAGAAATCAGAAGTCAGTATTGGAGTTGAAGTTTTTTCTACAAATGATTGTTTCCTTCTGTAATAATTTTTTTTAAACTTCATTCTGGTATATATTTAACTAATTATACAAATACAATCTCTCTAGTGTTAGGTAACTTGTATTTGGCTGGCCTAGTTACATGTTTGTCAATCTAAAAAAAAAATAATAATAATGAACACTTAGTCGCAGGCTGCAAGGTCTTAGCAAACAGTGAATACGGTGTGGTATAAAGAGAGATGGGAACGAGGAATGTTGTTAGAGAATGAAAAATCCAAACTTGTTTGAGATTTCGAGTTCCATCTTCGAAAAGCAATGACTGGGAGGAGACCAGATTTGACTTTTGAGGACAAGGAAATGAAAAGCATCTGGATATGTGGCATGGCTTGGCCCCAACAACAAAATCTGGATACAAAAAGGCTCGAATAGTAACAAAATACAGGCAAATGGCATTTGAGATCAGGGAGAGACGTCCGGGATACATGGTAACGGTGGTACCTATAGTAATTGAAGCCCTTGGCGGTGGCTTAAAGAAAACCATAAGCGAACTGATGAAATTAATTCAGAAAAGAGATTGGGTTTTAAGAACTGTATCTGAGATGCAGAAGACAATATTGATGGATAGCGAGTCTATTATAAGAAAAGTGATGTCAGGACTTATCCAAGGGGAAGAAATGTGATTTGGTTCTATGTTGTACAATATGTCATTTATAGCTATTTTACATAATAATAATAATAATAATAATAATAATAATAATAATAATAGCAATGATAAGGTACTGATAATATTAATAAGGACAATAGCAATAATAATAACAATGATAATCACAATAATATAATAATAACATGAATATTTTAACAGACTGAAAGCTTCAACAAGTGTTGTTGTTACTTCTGCTTGTCCTGCTTAAAAGGAAAAGGGAAGCAATATCAAAAACCTAATTTACAATTTCTAACAATCCAAGTTAATCTAGTCTGTTACGTTTTAAAATAAATCCGGTTTTCTCTTGAAATCCTTTACATTTTTGACAATTCTTACCTTTATAGAGCTTATCTTCTATGTAATATAATCCCTGTTGCGCATATTCAGTTTGGTTGTTTGGTATAGTTGCTGAGCATGTATTTTTTCTTGTGGTCTTCATGTGCACATGCTTTTTAAAGTGACCTTGCAAGGCATCACATATATCGTTATTTAAGATGTTTTGCAACATGACGTAAGCTCGTTTATAGAGAATGGCCTTGGTCACTCGAAAGTGCCTTTCATGAGGGTCCTCTTCTGGTTTTCTTTAGCACAATTAATATTCCAAGAGAAGAATATCAATCAAGTTATTGAGACATTCGTTACTACTCTGTGGAAATAACCAGAAATCAGTTAACTATATAATTGACCTTTGGATGAAAAGAACGATGAACCTCTATTTTCAACCTACAAAGCCTTAGTCATGGAACTGACTGACAAGTAGATAGTATACCTTAATTCACAAAATTAACATGTACACGAATTAACGCGGCTTTTATTAACGTTGATCTAATTGACGAAATTGCATTTTGACGGACATTAATTAACGTTTTTCAAACAATCAAAAGTTAATTACTGCCATAATGTTGGAGATCTTTGGTTCTGTTCTAACGCACCGTGGTTTTATCAGGTGCCCATCTTCACTGTACTTTCTCCCCTGATATTTTTCTTTGAATTTATAAGTAAAAGGTTTAAACTCGCGCAGTTAGACTTGTATACCTAGTTGTAATTTCCCTCCACATTTAATATACCTCCAATCCCGTCAATTACAAGTCACACAATGCTCTGGTATAGTGGTATACTTGTAAAACAAAGAAGCTCAAATTTATTAATTATATATATAGATGATGCAAAATAACCAAAATTTCCTTTTGAAATTTCAACATATTTTCGCCAAGGAAATTTTTACTGGGGCTCACATTTTTTAAAACATTTAATTAATGTGGATTTAATTAAGGTTTTATAACTGCAAAAACTTTAGTTAATGTTCAATGTTAATTTTGTGTATTAAGGTATACGTCATAAATATCAATAGAACAGGAAGGCTGGGTCGGATATAACGTAGGAAGGACCAATCAAATCGAGAACAAGTACAATAACAAACGTAAAGAAGAAGTCTAAGAGAAGACACAGAAAGAAACAATGAGTTAAGAAACATCTACATCTGAATAAAAGACTGAATGAACTGAAAAAAGACAAGTGTATTTTAATTTCAAGGGAAATCAGTGGTTAAGGTTTTTTCAAAGTGTAGGTAAGTCGTTTCGTGGCGGTCAGTGTAACGTCATGGTCTCTAATGTTGTGCCGGATGACAGTACACTTAAAGATGTAGTGATATTTTGTTTGCTATGGCCAAACTAAGAAGTATAGGTGTATCACGATGGTGTTGCATGAGTCCCAGATTTTCAAGGAAGCATTCGGAGAGCTTCGTAGCGTTCAGCGCTTTGTTTTATCTACGTACACTAAGTCACATTTAATTATGTGCACAAGTTCGCGTGGTACATCGATAGCTGTGGTTAATGTGTACGGTGTCTTCGTGGCCAGTGATAGATTTTCTAGTATTTGTAAATGAGCATGTTTTGTATCGTCTATGGCATAGGTGTCTGCCAGGTAGTGTAACTAGTGAAGTGAACATGGAATTTTCCTGGATTGTGTTGTGGACGAACTAATCTCGTAGTGATTTGTCACATCTGTAGGATATTATGTGTGATTTGGGAACACAGACGCAGTCAGGGAATTGGAATCAAGTATCTTCCGAAATTATCTTTAAATAGAATATTTGCGAATGATACGTCACGACTAATGGAACTCGTGATTTGGTCTGCTGTTTGTTAGGTTTGAAGGGCATGCTATCCGTCCATGAAAGACATTTATTCCATCTTTGAGCGAGTCACCACCAAATAGAAGACATTTGCTGAAGTTGAAAGAAAAGATGAATAATGTAGAAGAAGTATTATGATTGGCGTCTTTAAGTGTTGCAGGTAATGAATGCTTATTGTAGTTAATTGCAACTGCAAGCAAAGTGACTCAATTGTTCCATAGGACGTGAGCAAGCAGAGATAATCGGGTGGTTTAAATTGTTAGCTTTGTGTGCTATTGGTAGTCAGTAGAGACTGGATGTCCTGCGTAACAAACCGACTAGCAGATGGTGGAGGACTATTTGATACCATGGTATTAGTGATTTCAAGTAGAAATTGTGAATAGAATTTATATTTCATGACAGTGTCAGTTCGTGTATTGAAAAAGTTGCCATCCTGTTGCAGAGAACTTTCATTAATGTCGAATTCTTGACACCAGATGACAAGATCCCCTCATTTGTCCCCTGGTCAAATTAATTATGTTGTCTAGTTACTACATCCTAGAGCAATGTAGTGAAAAGAGACCATTCACTATGTTTAAACGTCGCTGTCAAAGAGAGCATCAGTTATCTAAGAATATACTAGATTGTGTAGAGTTTTAACCACTTATAGTATTAATATAAATAAATTGACTCGTTTATAAAAAGCAGTAATCTTTAATAACTCTGAAACACATTTACTAATCATTTATGGCTCACTTAATAAACTGTGATGAAAAGAACAGCTGAAAGGATGTGCCGATTGTTGGACATCGTAAAATAATGTCTTGTTATTGACTTGACCAAAAAAGGCCCTCACATTCACAAATACAGGTCGCACATCCTTTAACAACTTGAGATTGGCAATGACTTACAAGGTTATATTGAATAGGACAAGAACAAAGGACATGAAAAGGTTCTGAATGAACTGTTCAGGTTTTCCCAAATGTTCATGTTATTCAGCTGCATATCATATACCGTGCAATTCTTGCTTCGTTGATTATTCTTTGTCTACCAGATACACTATCCCAGTTGTGCATCTCTCTTTCTTACAACCCGCTGTGGTAGCACTTCTTGCTTTTCGTCAGTCTGATTGACACTATATTACTGCCCATTCTTTTCACCTCTCTCCTCTTTCCAGGTCTAACGTCTTCATAATGCAAGCATCTTGAAAAAAATATCAATCAATCAATTTTTCGCCTTGAGGCGAGCGACCACATGATTCTTCCAAACTGCTCTGTTGACCATCAACGTTCCCAGCTCCTTTGACGTGACTCCGCCAGCATCTCGTTTCAGTACATCAACGTAACTTTGACGTGGTCTTCCTCTGGTCTGGTGACCGTGAGTTGGTTGCCACAGTACAAGTTTGTGGGCGCTCATCTCCGGATGACGGTAGCAGTGACCAGCAAGCTGCATTCTTCTTGCTGCTATTTTGTTTCTTACCAGTAGCAGGTCACCATATAACTCAGCGTTGGTTGTATGTGAGCACCATTTCACATTGAGCACTTTCCTCAGGATGTAGGTCTACGTGCCGTTCACAGAACGTTTCATTTGTGGAGTTACCGTCCAGCTTTCACATGCGTATAACAATATGGACTCGATGGCAGCCAGGAAGAATCCGATCTTCAGGCCCCTTGACATTCTTGACTCCCAGATATTTCTCATCTTGTTTAGAGCTTGCCATGCTTATGCCTTCCTCATCTTTATGTCTTTCTATGAGTTGTCAATCCAGGAACCCAGGTATTTCAAGTCTTCTTTTCTTTCCAGCTCAGTACCATCTCTTGTCTTCAGTGCTTCTAACTCATTGATACTGTAGGTCAGGTATTTGGTTTTCCTGGAATTTATCCCGAGGCCTGCCTTCTCAAAAAAACTCTTAATAGCTTCAACAAACCTTGATATGACTAAATTACCATTTCTTGGTTCATTTCTTTTCTATTCTTGGGTTTCACAGCAGAACTGGATTAAGGGAGGCCACGAGGCACTGCATTGGGCCACTCACCAAAATGGGGACTCCCATGAGTCTAGGTGATACATTACTATACAAGTAAACATAAAATATGTGAGCTAACAACTGGGTGTGTACCCTTGTAAGCTCCTTTACCTTGAGCTTACCTCTCTTCCTATGAAGCCTCATCAGTTTTGCAATTATTATTGTAGGTGATGAAAGGCCTACGTATGATAGCAGTGTGAAGTATGTCAAAGGGTCCTTTATCAAAGTGGGCCCCAGCCCAACCAACATGCTAAATCCGGCACTGGTTCACTGTCGTACTCACATTCCTATGCTTGTCCTTGTGCAACCAAACGACGGCCATCAAGTGAATACCTGTGTCATATTTTGTCCTGTTCCCATTCGTAACGAGAGTGCTATCGATTAAAATACATAAACCTTAGCAATCAAAAAGATACTGGTATAGCCAATACATTTAATCTGAAGTTTATATAAACCTAACTATATCGTATGAGGTCTCAAGTTTGTGGAAATATTTTCCAAACAAATTAGGATGTTAACGGGGATGTTAACAATCTGTTTAACGATAAGAGTCTTTTCAACTTCATTAAAATGGGAACTGATAACTCATTTTGTTATTCAAATAAAACTTGTACCTATCCGCTGGTACGTTCAAAATTCATGTCTTATTAAACTTGTTGACCTAAGTAATGTTGGATTAATATTTGGTTCCAGAATCGCAGGGAACAAGCATCTTTTATTGATTGAAGGACCAGGAACAGTGTCTCCATTGCAGCCCAAGCAACGCATCGGCCCAAGTAACGTAGGTTCTCACTTTCATGTACGTACATCAAACTGAGGCTGCAAAAAACCATTTGAAGTATTCTGTTCAGCCTAAACCTCTCTTCTTTGGCGGAAAAATTATGATTTTAATATTCAAGTTCTTACTTGCGTCTTTCATTCGGTTTGATGACTGCGAAATTTAAGGGTACAAAACAGTCTGAGTAATACGGCTACCAATACTCACAAATTAGCATTTGAGAATCTACGTTACTTGTGACGATGCTTTACTTAGGCTGCAACAGGCAGATGCCTTACTTGGGCTGCAACAGGCCGATGCCTCACTTGGGCTGCAACAGGCCGATGCCTTACTTAGGCTGCAACAGGCAGATGGCTTACTTGGGCTCCAACAGGCCGATGCTTTACTTGGGCTCAACAGGCCGATGCCTTACGTGGGCTGCAACAGGCCGATGCCTTACTTGGGCTGCAATAGGCCGATGCCTTACTTGGGCTCAACAGGCCGATGCCTTACTTAGGCTGCAATAGGCCGATGCCTTACTTGGGCTGCAATAGGCCGATGCTTTACTTGGGCTCAACAGGCCGATGCTTTACTTGGGCTCAACAGGCCGATGCCTTACTTGGGCTGCAACAGGCCGATGCCTTACTTGGGCTGCAACAGGCCGATGCCTTACTTGGGCTTCAAAATCTTAACCCAGTCTCACGTTCGTGGTATAATCGATTACAGTGACTGTGGACCCTCAACCAAGTACGTTCGAGTGTAGCATTGAATTTCAGGTTCAATAAAGAGTTTGGTAGTTAACTTGTAACTTTTGTACTGGAAATTACACTATCATTGTATAATTTGGATAGTAAAACAATAAAGACGAGTTCAAATTACTGCTTCAAACTTCTTCCTCAAAGCCGGCATTGAACTGAGGCTGTCAGAACTGTCCTTGTATTAAGCTTGTCGCAATTAGAACCATGCTTGCTTCCTGCTGCTATTTCGTGATCAAACTGGATTATATTAGTACCTACTTTTCGTCTTTGTTGACGTAAAGAGCCAATTTTAACAGAAGTAGAAAAAATTCCACAATGATAATGCTTTCGTGTGATTCAACCAATAGCATTTGTCGATAGTTTGCCTGTTGGCTTAACTATAGATGACGTTAACTTGTTTACTAGTTTCCTTATAATGCTTCTCTTCCAACAGGCAAATAGGGCGTGGGACGGAACCTTCATTTTAGAATTCTTTTGTATTTTCAAACATACAACACAATACCGTAATTATCTTCAACCTTGAAAAAAAGGATTAAATGAAATTTTTTAGCCATGTTAACAGAGATGCTTATAAACACGAGGTATGCATGACTGGTTTTTCTTTTGCAATGCACTGAACTGCGCAGTGGCCAAACGTGAAAGCAAAATAATTTTCATTGAATAACAAGAAATTTTTAAGGTTACAATATAATGACGCAGGCATTGCTACGGGATCACATTGAGGTCACCAAAATCAATGTTCATGACTTATGAATCGTAAATGTTGGATCTGTGCGGGAATGAATATGAAGTGACAGGAATTCTAACAAACAAATTCACGGCCACAAATAGATTCTAATCTCACTTTTCTGCTTTCCTGGAGAAAGGTGTGACCACAGAGCTAACGAGACTATGCTCAGGGCTGCATTTATGACGCCATGGTTTTAAAGAATGCGTCTTGACAACGTAATGGCCTCCTTGTATTTCTTTGAGCCATTGTTGTGAGCCTGTTAAACAGGAGTCGAAATCTTGACACATGTGTAATAATGGTATTAGAAAGTTCTTTTCTCTTTGTAGTTCCCTTTGTCTTCCATTCTAATGTCGCAAATGCTTCTGCAATTGCGGCCCTCCAATGTAATTCTCTCAGTGTCTAATTTGAGAACGTCATGTCTGCATACTCAATCTATGATCTGTAATGTTGCTCGCTAGTTGTTATACTGTTAGCATCATTACAGTCCGTAGGAATCCAGTAATGAGCAGGCCACACCACACTGTGGATGGTACACACTGTCATATTAAAAGCTGTCTTTATTGTTGCTTTCTTGTACGGTATCAGTAAACCCTATATTTATTTTCAATGCTTTTGTACCTGCACAAAGTTGACACCTTGCCAACTAGGCCACTACAACTGCTTCATTGCATTTTATTTGAATTGCATTAGAATTTGTCTCAATTAAGTTTAGTTTCTATATTTACGTTTTCGTGTTCATGCCAGATAACTTCAAAGTTTTGTATTGACTCCTACAAGCCAGAAACATTTGAGATGTCTAGACTTTAACTAATGCAGCATGGGAAATATAGCGGTGCTCACTTGCTTGGCTTGTAGCCAAGGTTGGTAACCAAGCCTTTTTATACTACCCTTTGCCTTGTCTGTCCCAAAACCACTCAAGCTGGTCTTAAAGGCACTACAGGTGACCACATCGCAATCCTCCTTGACCGGTCTCTGTCTTGAGATGCAGCCAGTGCTTCCACTAAGCTGAGGCCTGTTCATTCGGGGATGTTGACTTCCCTTCTATTTGGTTGGCTCCCCCTTCTTCTCCAGTCCGGTATCGTTACTTGCATGATGAAATTGGTAAGGCCGCTAGGCCTTAGAACGTGACCAAAGTAAAGACGTTAAACTATCCATACCACATTTTATTTCGATCATTTGAAAAGCTCCTTGACCATCTTTTGCCAAGTGTAGTGTCCCACCCTAGATGAATAAGTGAGGTCTGCCAGTGATGTTATGAACAATGGAATTTATTCGTCTGTTATGATGTGATCTGAAAGGGATCACAATCAGTGGTGGCGCCAGCTGCCAATGTGGGGGGCGACGTGGGGGGTGTCATATTTTTAGAGCCACACCCATTTATCGACAGAGAACTCTTTTTATGCTCTAGAAAACGCCCTATTTGGTGATAGATAATGGTTTTCACTTCCCTTAGAGATAGAGAATTAATGTCAAACATTTGAAATAGTAATATGAGACAAAAGTTGCAAGACGCTTTGAATACTGACAATCTGTGTATGAAATTCAAAAAAGAAAGCTTTGGCCATTTTTTACTGAATATTCCTAGAGGGAGGGCCCGATTATTGGCTACTTTGAAAACTTTTACTATTTAGGCAATGTGCAATAGAGCAGGATATCCATTCGTGACCACTTCCAAGTTGTCAGGTCGGGCAGACCATCTTGTGTCATAGAAGGCATGCAACGCATTTTTCCCTGAAGTGATTCCTTAAAAATGGGCTTCATAGATCTTGTGTCATTTAGGCGACCGTTCCTTGAAGCAGTAAACATCTCCGATTGTTTCAAAGATTGCACTGATTGGCCGAACATCTTCTACACTATAACCAAAGACATTAAGATTGAGATCTGTCCCAGCGTCTGTCCCAGCGTCTGTCCCAGCGTCTGTCAAGTACTGTTGAAGACCGTCATCTTTCCCAGACATATTTAAAGCACCATCGAAGCCTGAACACTGGTCAATACGTCAGCTATCCCATCAGCTAAACTGGAACGATCAAGAATCTCTGACGTTGTAGATACACGTGGAGTAGATACAAAAACGATTGAAAGCAAGTTAGCAGTGATTTTGAAGTCACAGCATGTCTGCTATAAGTTGAATGAATCGGGTTTCTGAAAGATGCCAAAATTCTTTTAATTAATTTCTTTGGATAGCTAACTGTTTTCAACAGGTAAACAGTAAACCAAACGTCTAACATTCGATTCTTACACTTTTTTTGCTTCGATTTTTTTCCATATTAGACTCTAATGCTGAACAATGATTGACAATGATTGTAGAACAGCCTTAACAGGGTAATTATAATTATGATGGGTAGTTGTCGCTTATTAAGCTAAATGAAATCTACTGATGAAATGTTTGTATTGCTCACCACAGAAGCATAATATTGAAATTTTACTGCAGACAAGTGCGATCTTACAAATATGTCATTAGGCGGGTTTCTTCAAGGGCAAATGAGAGTTGGCAAGAAATTCACCCTAAAATTTTCTATTCAGATTTCGACGAATTCGAAAATGAATCTCGGCAACAACGTGGGGGACGCGTTCCCCCCAGTCCCCTCGTGGCGCTGTTACAATCTATTAATTTGTGGATCACAGTAATGATCAATACGCAACCCAATTGTTTATTTTTGCATCTCTCTACTAAGACACACCTATCTACTGGAGATGAGATGGGAATCAGAACCTTCCATCTTTGACTCTGCTATTGTGAGTTTATTTGCATTCTAACTTCTTTCTCTTTTTGCTTGTTTATTTTGTTTCCACATTAGTTTACCTGGTTCTTGACATCACACATACGAAAAGCTTATGAATGCAATTAAGAATGGCTCCCACTTGTAGCATTGGAAAAGCAAGAAGTATAAGTGCGTGATGTATCATCAAAACAAATTTCATTGGATTCTCACTGAAAGCGACTTCCTGGCCAACTTATCACGTACAATCAATAACTCGTACTGTTTAGTTGTTGCAGCCAAAGGCATTGACAAGAACGTTTGAATTATCTACCAAGCAAGCACGTAGCGTGAAGCTAAAGAGCCACGTTTCAGGATGGAGATGATCTGACACGCTATAATAATTTTCATTGCTCATATTCCAGACACGAAAGGTTTTTGGTCATGCACATACAAACTTTAGAGATTAGCAATCTGAAAGCACAAACAGAAATTCTGATCACAAGGAGTCAGTCTTCTAGCTATTAAAATATGCCATTTCGAAATGGAAAGGTAGCTTTGTGTTTTCATTTATGCACATAGTTCGCTTGTATCGTCATCATTCCATGCTTTATTGTTTGCTGTATTCCTTATCAAACATCATTGTTCATACGTCAAGGTTATTATACAATGTATTCTTGAGACAGTCATCCAAAATAGTTGCTGACGCTTTTTTGCTTATGGAAAGGGTAAAAAAAGATTCATAAGGAATGCGGCAGCTAGTATGTTTTGCCTCGTCTACCATGTTTTTATAGTTGCTTCGGGATACCATGTACGTATATGCATTATAAACGATTTATAAGCGTGTTAAGGAAAATAAGTTTGGATTATAATCAAACAAGACCTGTCTTGCATGACAAATTGATTCTTGTATTTCAAATATAGTTTATTGTACCAAACAATCGAAACTACCTTTGAAGGATAAAGGAGCAACTTTCAGGGCAAGTAGTCAACATTTTCGTTTGCTTGATATATCGAGACAGCAAAAGAAGAAAACTTCTGAAAGAAGGTAGGAATAAGCATGCTGTTAACACTACCCTTGCTGATTTATATGTAATACTTCCTTACAGTAGTTCCTGCCGAGTAAAACAATAGCATTTTGATAAATAAGCGTGAAGAACCGGTGTTGTTTGCAAATGCAGTAAGTGTTCCTGAAACTTTGTTGGTTGAGATGTAGCTTGGCTACAAGAATAAGACCTTGAGTCATGTTATATAGTTTATATTTCTAAGAGAACATATTTGTATGTGTAGATTTCGAGTTTATCATCATTATTAAATTGCATATGACTTAGTTTCAAGGCTTGGATTCCCTTGATAGAACCAGGAAATAGAAAACATATGTCGCCAGGTGGGTCATGGCACAACGTTTCACACATTAAACACTAATTGAAACTGAACCTTAGATCCAGTGCTCACTACCCATGTGGCATCTAGCAATCCACAATTTGCACTAACTGTAACCAAATCTATGAAAAAATTGATTACTTTTCCAAGCATGATAGATGTTTAACTTCTGTAGGGTTTCTGACATGACGTTGGAAAATTCCTTCTCTCAGACATGTATTTTTACTTTATATACCAAAGAAATTTTGTGTTTATCACCGAGTTCAGTTTTTCACTTATACAATTTCATTCAGCTATCC
The DNA here is from genome assembly GCA_024741275.1 of Chironex yamaguchii. Classification (NCBI taxonomy): domain Eukaryota; kingdom Metazoa; phylum Cnidaria; class Cubozoa; order Chirodropida; family Chirodropidae; genus Chironex; species Chironex yamaguchii. Next base: position 2,648 of record JANTCA010066744.1, on the reverse strand, counting down.
GTAAAAAATTCTTAGCTTAACTCCGGAAGTCCGGAAAAGGGGATTTTTCATTCCTTGGTAACCGAACTGATTTCTTTTTGAAAAGACCTCAATGGCTGTTTTTCGGGGTCGTCTTTCAGCTTCACCATGCTAAATTGTATTGAAAGGAGTAGTAGCTTGCTTAAAAGAAAGTATTGTTAAAAAAAATGATATGTCGCGTTTCAAATCTCGGCGGGGTTGGCAGTTTCAACAAAAAGGACTTGTAAATTGCGAAATAATTGACCGCTGATCTTTCTTGATAGCATGACAAGTATACATAAAGAGTTATAACTAGTGAATTGCGTTAAATTACAAAACAACGGGAGATTACATTAAGCAAGTTCTAGCCTAAGTAACAACTACACTTTAGATTATTAAAATTCAATTATTGGTCTAATCGTAATCCTCTGATCTTGCCACCAATCAAACCATAACTATGAATTGCGTCTTGTCAGTATGACGTCGATGCATTTGTTATTGTCTCGCGTAGACCAGAGAGAGCATGGAAGCAAATTCGACTTTTAATCATTTTTTCCGTTCTCTTTTCCTCTCCTTCTCTCTTCTCTCTGTGTCTTCCCCCTGTCTCTCCCTTCCCCCCCCTCTCTCTCTCTCTTCCTCTTCCCCGTTCTCTCTCTCCCTCTCTTCCTCTTTCAAAAAGAATTAATATTTCACCATGAAAATTTGTCATGTATGTTAAATCCTGTAGCAGGTCTTGTAGAATCAGTTCTTGACCGAACTCAAGATTGACCTAACACACGTATTAGTGCCAAAATTTGCAATGGCGAAAGTAATGAAGGTCCAAATCATCCCATTTTTACGAAAAATGCTTTTAAAGACTTGCACAGATACTTAAGAAGACATTTCCTCCTTTAATGATTTGTAATTGTTGTTGAAGATGAAAGCCAAAAGTTCTGGAAGTTTTGGTTCTATAGTGAAGAAAAATATAGATCTATACAACTCAAAAATACATCATTAAAGAATATGATGGATGAAAATATATTAATATTTATGTAAATTTTTATATTTTCCTTCCATATGTCCTGATAGTGTAGATAGCGTGGCTTCATAAAATGTTTTCAGTCCTCAAGTCTTCCTTGTTGTTCCCTGCTAACACCTGTTTACCAAGACGGAGTCACACGAAAGGGGATACTCGTTCAAAACGTCCCTTTTATTGATTGGGTGTAAAATAATGTTCGCCAACCCAAATGAGGAACTTGAAACTAGGTCAAGTTGAGACTTATCATAATTCAACCTGTGAATTTTTAAAACGGCATCTTTTTCTATCACTATGTTGACCTCTTATGAATAGAAATATTCTTTTAAGTTGTAAGGAAGTAGTGTCGTCGAGCTTAGACATATTGTTCTCTACGAGTAGAAGAAATAAAGCTTTATTAGAATTTTCAGCGTCTGGTGAGAACATTGCTCTATAATAGGTGGCATAGTGCTTTCCATTTTCAATAGGCCACGGGTTCAAATCTCACTAATAATAGAGTAAACGCTTTCCGTATTTCAGGGAGTAGTGTTCCTCTTTAGGATCTAACAGCCCAAATGACAAAATACTGAAGGAAAATACATCAGGGCCACTGAGTAAAGCCGTAGGTATCTAAACATAAGGAGTATTCTAATTGTTTACAATAACACAAGCAGCTATTGAAGGAGACTTATGCAATTGTTGAATGTTTGCCAAGTTACTTACATCAAAATCAATGTTTGTTTCTATTGAATAATCTATCACTTAATAATAGTATATTCAAGTTATTCTGATAAGTGAGAGTTAATCGTTAAGTTGGGGTTTTGCTTACATTCATGCTTACGTATCTTGTTCTCGTGATGTCATAGAATTTTTAAATCTAGATAAAACGCTCATGGACAAGTAAACTAGTGATATATACATGAAATGGAATTAGAAAGGGGTATGAACAATACAAAAGCTCGTAGTGAGTCAGCTGAGTATCAAACAAACTATCACTGTTGCTTTTAAATAAGATAATGAGAGAGGAAAGTCAGTTCACTATTATATTGTTCAGTGTAGTGCGGTAGAGCTAGGGTTTCTGGAGTGTGATGTGTATTGACCTTGGCTGTTTCTCATGCTATGACTGAGGAATGTACGAAGATGTGAGCTCGTTCTGAGATTTGACTCCCTTCTCATTCTCTCATGAATAATAATTTTTTTGTAGTAACGCAAATTCGAACTCACAACCATTGGCCTGCAAGACTGTTGTCTTATCCATTACATCACGCTAGCCCCTGGCTGGTCATCATCATCATCATCATCATCATCATTTCATCATCATCATCATCATCATCATCATTTTATCATCATCATCAGCATCATCATCATCATCATTTTATCATCATCATTTCATCATCATCATCATCATCATCATTTCATCATCATCATTATCATCATTTCATCATCGTCATCATCATCATCATCATCATCATCATCATCATCATCATCATTTCATCATCATCAGCAGCAGCATCATCATCATCAATCTTCATCATCAATCTTCATCATCATCAACAACAAGAACATCATCATCATCATCATCATCATCATCATTATCATCATCATCATCATAATCATCATCAATCTTCATCATCATCAACAACAAGAACATCATCAT
>JANTCA010066733.1:0-12510 GCA_024741275.1 Chironex yamaguchii | reverse complement strand
ATGATGACTGATTGATGATGACTGATTGATGATGACTGATTGATGATGACTGATTGATGATGACTGATTGATGATGACTGATTGATGATGATTTAGCCGACTTCTGACTGAGGGATGATAGAGGTTCTTTGATGCAGTTGATGATGATTGACAATGTTGATAATTATTGATTGATTTATTATGATCGATGATGACTGATACAATTGATGATGACTTATGATGATATTAATGATAATTAACACCATTTATTGAGCAAAACAGACGATGATTTAGAAGATTGGTGATTGATTTATTGATTGATTGATTGATTGATTGAAACGTTTGCCATATATCCATACTTTCCTTTGTGATGATCTATACCCTGAAGAGTGTCAGACAAAAGAGCATTTAAAAATGCTAACACTAAATGTACCCATTTAATAAAAATATTGTCACCTGGATGTCTTCAAAGGGGAATTGTCTATTCCTCCAATATTTAATGGCTTGATAGTCATTCTCATATTCCAAGAGGTAGACGTGATTGACAACCATTGGTTCATAAACTCATTACCTTAAAGCTGATTCTTTCCTAACAGCTCCCCATCATCCTAATTAGCATCCTTAACACCTGAGATTATAAAAGCTAAAAAACCATTGGTTTAGACATTACTGACAACTGCTTTACTATCTCAAGATCCAATTACTCATCAGTATATAAAAACATGTCACTTACTCAGCAGAAGTACAGATCCAACTGTTAAACCACCACCTACAAGACAATACATTTAAAACATGAAGATCAAGGATGACTAAATTTCATTTAGCTAATAAATTGGTACATTTTTCAACCAAATTTCACAAAGTTTCATACAATAATTGGCCACTTGTGGGAATGTTTGCAATAGTAGTGCAGTTAGCAAGACGTCCTTATATGTTGATGTCTTGCTAAGATTTGTGATAGTATGACTGATATCTCCTATCCATGGGAGATATGAGTAATAATATCACAACAGTCTGACCATTTTCTTGGACATCTAAATGGATATTCTTTATGATTCAAAGTTAAATAGGTCACATGACAGCTGGACAAAATATTGCAAAGATATGCAATATCAGCTCCCAATTAGTGCAGCTATTGTGGTAATGCTTCACTCTGTACAAATGTATTGAAGCACTTGTATCTGTCGAGATGCCACATATATCTGACACTGATGAGGGCTTAAGCCAAAATTGAGAAAGAATTAATGAATGTTCTCTACCCATCCCTGGGCTCTGTCTTGTGATACCAAGCACTTTGAATATATATGTGAGTATGTGTTATGTTATGTGTATATATATATATAAGTGGCGAATTGTCACAATGGCTGCATTAAAAAGGTATCAACCAGGGTCAAACTTGCAACCCTCAGACTCAAAAGCCACACAACCCAACTGATATTATGTAGGCTACAAGGCTTCCAATAATTCTTGGAAACGTTAAAAGGAAGCCTTCTGTTCTGAAGAAGAATCATTCAAAATGTGAACAGGTGTATATTTCTTAAAGTTTTTATATTTAATAAATAAGGATGGTTGAGCTCGTGACATACACATATTGATATAAATATAGAAATGTCACTTAAGTTACTTGGTTTTAAACTGTGTCACTGTTCATAAGGTTGGCAATAAAGACCTACATGAAGAGAAGCAGTAATGCAGAAGGGGTGACTGAGAACCATGATATTAAACAAAATTGGATTTATTACAAAAATCATACACTATCTAGGAGAGCTCAAAAAGTGCATTCAAAGGGATTGAAAGAAATGTGGTTATCCCGTTAGCATTTTGGTTACAGGTGTTAGGGAGTACAACTTTTTAGAGTAATGACAATGGAACTGTTTCTTCAATATGGCCAACAATAGATGGATTAAGTTTAAAGCAAGTGAGTACATGAGGAAGAGATTTACTAAAGTTCATATTAAATATTGGGCCAGTGACACCATCAACATGAATTGCAGTTTACAGAGACTCAGACAGAAGACTATAAGAGAGAAAGATGCTAATTAATTAATTATTTAATTAAGATGCTAAGTAAAACATCGTGCAACTTCATTACACATTGAAGAGAGCATTTGAAAGTTAATAAAGTGGGCCGTATAAGTATACTTTAACAGAGACACTGCAGTTGAGCGTTCATAAACAATAACTATCTAACAATAATAGCTAAAGCGGACGCAATGTAATATAGATACAATGTTTCAAAAACCACGAATAGAACACAACACAGTTGGTAGGACAGGAGTATGCTATATTCCTCCCTTCCTAAATAAGCTAAATTCAGCAACATTAATGTTCAACATAATTATCTATATACGAATAGTGTCCCACAGTATGGCACCTAGCAGCATTGGAGTCTTTCTTTGGCAGCGAGGGAGTTCTCTGACTGGGATGGGACATTTTCAATTTCTTCCCTGCCGTTTAGCTCTTCCTCATAGTCTGTTTTGTCAGAATCTCAATATGATGATTCATGTGCTTGTGCTGAATCTTGCTCTTTGGGAATTTGTTGGGCTCCACTATCCTCGGGCCTCATGGGTACAGCATTTCTTATAACCTGTCATGATGAACTACTTTCCACTCTCCTTGTGAATTTTGAATCTTGAAATTTATGCCGTTGTGCAGTTTTCGTAAATGTTTCCATGGACCATCTCTTCTCAGTACAAAATTTTTTGATTTTTGTTAGATTTGTAATGCTTGACCTTGAGCCAGACGTCTTGATTGGTGCTATAATTGTGGAACCAAAGGTTTTTATTGTATTGTTTTTGCATTTGCTGTTTGCTTAGCTGTAAAGATTTGACAATGTGGGCAAAACACCTTGGAGTGTGAACCGTACACTCTGCTCATAACCGGTCAGGGTTGATTGTTCGTGTGGGTTGTGGCACACAAGGTCGAAGGTAACGTCTTGGGGTAAGACAACAGATCTTCCGAAAACAACTTCATAAGGTACACAAGAAGTAGCCTTGCTGATACCTGCATTAAGAGCAAAAATTAATTCAGGGAGGATTGATCTGTATTTTGTTTGTGGCAAACGGCAATGTAACAGAACTGCTCTGACAGTGTCTTTAGCGGTATCAATGTTTTGTTCAGCGAAGCCGTTACCCTGACTATGGTAGGCGGATGACTGCTGTTTCTCTACACAGAGCATATTACAAATTTCTTTCATAAATGTCCCATCAACATTGCAACCTTGATCAGTTAAGAGATATTGAGGTGTTCCATAAATGTTCAGCCAGTTTTGCAAGAACCAAACAGCACCGAACACATTAACAATATTCGGTGCTGTTTGGTCTTTCAAAGGGACTACTTGTACATACTTGGAAAAGACGTCACGAATTAATAGCATGTACTGATAGTCACTAGAATCTTTCGGAAGGTAACTGATATAGAGTGAGATCAACTGCATTGGTGCTGTAGGTATGAACATTGGTACCAAGGGGGCTTTGGGAGGTGCAGTATTGCATTTCGACTTCTGGCAAACTTGGAAATTAGTGGTAAAAGATCAAAGATAATTGAACATATTTGGCCAATAAAAGCGTTCTTCAGCAGAGAATAGACCTTGTCTGTGCCCAAATGCTACATTATGGTACTCAGCAGCTATGCTATTACTCGTCGTAAACTGGGTGGTACAATTGGGCAGCCAGATTTTGTTACAATCTCATCTTCGATTCACAATTGGTGTTTCACTTGCTTTAATCTACCGTAATCAACGGGATTTCCATCTAAAATGTTTTGCATGGCGTTAATGATGAGTGGATCCTGGGATTGTTCCATTTTCAGTTGATCTTTGAAATTATCATTTTGAATGAATGAATGAATGAATGAATGTATCGTATCCTGGAACCTGGAATCAGGTTGCTCTTGCTGGGCTCAACTATTTCAGGAAAGGGCATCAGCTTTAACATATTCTTTTCTGGGTGTATAACAGATGTTATAGTCATACTCTTCAAATTCATTCACCCATCAACTCAGCTTTCCTTGGGGGTCCTTTTGTGATCACAAGAATACTAACGGGTTATGATCTGTTTTTAAAATAAATTGTGTTCCCGATAGGTAAACATGCCAGTGACGTATGGCCAATACAAGTGCAAATGATTCTTTTATTGTTGCAGACCAACTCTGTTGGGACTTCTGTAAAGCTGTTGAAAAAATGTGACAGGGTGTTCTTTCCAATCAATTCCTAACTGGGATAGTACCCCTCCAACTGCATAGTTGCTGGCATCAACCTCTACAATAAATGGTTGACCAAAATCGGGAAATGCAAGGATCGGTTCAGAGGTCAGGCAATGCTTGAGTTTGGTGAAGGTAACTTTGCAGTTGTTGTTCCAAGGAAAGTGTACTGTGTCACTAGTCAATGCATCCAATGGCTGACCGATGTTTGCAAATTGTAGAATGAATGAAGGATAAAAACCAGCGAGACCGAGAAATCCCTGTAACTGCTTTTTTGAAGTAGGATGCCCATAGCTGTGTATGGCTTCAGTCAATCGTGCTTGTGGTTGAATGCCAGCGGTGGACAGTTCGAATCCAAGAAAATCTACCCACTGGCTTACAAAAATGCATAAATGCTTAAATTTGATAACTTTAAAGAGATATTGGAGGATTCTAACCATCGGAAAATATGTTCCAAACTTTGTAGATGTTCAGCAAAAGACTTGTTAAAAATTACAATATCATCCATATATGCAAATATTCTGTCTGGACACAGTCCTGATAAGGCGATATCGATCATGCCTTGGTAAGTGTCCCTGGCATTACTTAATCTGTACGGGGTCAAATTAAATTCAAACTTTCCTTGAGAAATGGAAAAAGTCTTTTCTCAGTCTTGCTTTGCTAGGGAATTGACCGATATGCTGATGCAGCATCAAGTGTAGACAAGAACATTGTCCCCCTCATCTTGTCAATAACATCACGTATATGGGGTATGAATCTTTGGAAGTCGCAGACAAAACGCATGATGTTGACCCATGGGGAAGAAGATGGCCATACTATTTCGTTATTGAGCATTTCCTGGATTTGGCAGTCAACTTCTTGATGCAAGGCTTCCAGAATCCTGCGAGGCATCTGTCGAACTGGTTGTGCATCTCTGGTTATAATCCTGTGCTCGGCATCTTTCAGCAGTCACAGTTTTTTAGGGTTCAGTGCAAAAATAACTTGATATTTGTTGATCCATGCTTTCAATTGTCTTCACTGGTCGGCTGATAGAAGATTGGACAGCATGCTCAGTGAGAGACATAGTGTTGTTTACACAATTTAGGTTACCAATGCATTTTCGAGGGAATAGACTCACTGATTTATTGTTAATGTTTAACAATGTTATCTGAAAAACAACACCAATATCTGGGATAAATCTACATTTAGTAGCATAGATACTGGGCACACATAATGCAGAAATAGGTTCAAAGACAGCAGTAACTAATGCTCGCTGCATCCAACATTTACAACATGTTAAGAATGCACAGGTATAGACACGTGATTCTGAAGTTGGACACGTTCTTTACCATGGATGTCTTTACATGAATCCCAATTGTTTCCAATGCATACCTTATTTCCCCTAAAATCAAATTTGACTGTATTGAATGTTCCAAGGAAATCACATCCTAGCAATAAGGCTCTATGCATAATACTGTTTCAAACTTTCAGATTTTGAATGACCATCATCCCCTATACTAACTATATCCATAGGATGTCCTGAGGCAGTGAGTAACTTGCAATCATGGGGCTGGATTTTATCTGTCAGTCCCAACTTAGCTACACTGCCAAGATCGATCAAGGAGCAACTGGCTCCAGTATCTATTAAAACATAGGTCGGTAAATTGTTGAATAAAAGGTTCAGTACTGTGGAGAAAGTACCAGTGGCTTTTTTAGGAAAATTATTTGGGCCACGTAGTCATTGGTAATTAGGGAAACACCCACCCCAAGCATTGTGTCTCCTGCTGCCGCAAGCTTGGCAGAAATGAGAATAGCTCTGCAATTGTTAGGTTGCTTTGAACGAGGTGAAAAATTCTTGTTTCTTCTTGCCCCCTGATTCCAGCGTCATTTTTCCTTGAATTTGACTTGAAATAATGTTTCATTACCCCCATCTTCGGCTCCTTGATCAGCAACAGAGCAATATTTATTTTTTCAATGACTTTATCGCCTATGGTATCTATTGTCACTTGGTTGTCAATGCTCATGCATTTGGATAAGTGACGAGCTGCAAATGATTCTGTGCTGGCCAATTGTAATCTACTTGTCTCCATTGCTAAGTCACTGATATTTGCTTTATCGAAATTGGGAAGTGCTTTTAAGGCCACTTGCATTTTTGGGTGTATTCCTCGTATAAAGTAATCCTTTGCATTTGTTTTGATTGTGTTGAGCTCAAATGATGGGTACGCAAGTTTAACCAATTCCATAAGCTTATAAGCATAAGTATGGGCAAATTAGTCTGGCCTACGTTTTCGCATGTTCAACAGCAAATGCTCGCTCATCTAATTTGCTAAGGTTCTGGGCAGCCTTCTAACCCTGGTATACTTTTTCTAAAAAAATTTAACGTCTCCCGAGCTGTTGAAGTTCTTAATTTTTGACTTCATACTTAATTTTGATTCTTAGATAGTCATGTACGTATACTCTAACAGAGACACTGCAGTTGAGCTTTCTTAAACAATGACTATGTAAGAATAACAACTAAAGCTAATGCAATGTAAAATAGATACAATGAAAACCACAAATGGAATATAACATGGGAGATAGGATGGGGGTACTCTACAGTCAAAAAAATACAGACAAGTCCCTCAACCATCTCAGACCACATTAACAAAACTGGACACCCAGCATCACTGGAAGATTTCTCGGTGCTGGATAGAGCTCCCAATGACTTTGACTTACTTATTCATGAAAGCTTACTTATTTTACGCGATCACCCCTCTCTTAACTCCCAATAGTCCTCTATCCCTTTAGTTCTTTTTTGATCAGATACCCTTGGGCCCTTCTTTTTTGGTTGCTCTTTTGTTTGTGTTTGATTTGCTCTTTGTTGTTAATTTTCTTTTTAGCTTTGTTTGTTTATTATACACCACCTTTTTGTGCTACCCACATTCTTGTTCTATCGACATTCTTGTTTTCACCAAAAAATTTGTTACTCTTGTTTATTGTATTCTGTTAATACAAATACCTGGACAACTTACAGTAATACCAATTTCTGGTGATGAAGAATGGAATGTCTTCGAAACATTAATATATGATTATGGCCTTTTTTATTGGAGTGTTCTCCTCATCATATACAATATGTTTATCTTCGCAATACCTGTACTTCGTTTCTTAATTAGACTTGGTAATAATAAAAAAATGTCATTTTCAGGAGACTGCAGTGTTGTAAATAAAGTGATGATTGTGATAAACAATCGTTGAAGCATATGCACCAGAACACTGAGGTCAAGAGTATAGTTTTAAGTGGTATGTTCTCATTGACATGAAGGTACTGAACTATATGCTGACAAAATCAATCTTGCTGACCGATGGAGTAGTCTGTAGCTGAATGGATCGAGTGCAAGAACTTTCTTATGCGTACGACATCGTCACATTGCAGCCAGATGCTGCATCTAGCCAAGACCTACTAGATCAGATCAGCAAACGTGCAGAGATGCTGGGTCTTAAAATCAATCCAGCTAAGACCAAAGTGGTCTACTTTTATCTAGACCAGGAACCAAATCTAATGATCTACGGCGAGCCTATCGAGGTAACTGAATTCTTCACCTACCTAGAATCTACAGTCGCTGCTCGCTGCTCGCTTCTCATCAGCAGAAGATGAGATCTCTGTCTGCATTGGCAAAGCATCAGCAACATTTAAATCAAGAGAATCTTCAGCAGTCAAGACCTACCCATCAGCCTGAAAATGAAAGTTTTTAATGCAACCATTCTGTTGGTGCTGCTCTATGCCTCGGAAACTTGGACCATGAATAAGGCAGAACTAAAATCTCTGGAAATCTTCCAGATGTATGCCCTACATGTCATACTTGGCATGTCTTGTGAACAATGCTTATCCAACATGCATATACGAGATTGCTGCTGCCATCAATGTACAATCAAAATTGCTATCCACCTACAAAGACTCTGCTGGCTGGGACACATTGCCTGCATGCCGGCAGGATGTCGCTGCAGTTCTGTCTGGTGTAATCCAAAACCCGATGACTGGCATTGCACCCAAAATGCCCCAAAATGTACGTGGGACAGTATTGTGCAAAAGGACCTATGCTTCCTAAAGAACAGCTACGGATCAGTGCACTGGCACAACAATAGCTCTTCCATCATACAAGACTTGGCTTCCGATCATGCTCAATGGTGAAGAATCGTGTGAGGGCACGCCACAGCAGACATCTCCTGATGTCAAGGTCTCATGCCTTAAGTGCAGCAAGTGCAAGATATCAAGGCATCCAAACTTGCCAAACCACTCAAGGGTACCTCGCAAATGCCATCACTAAAACTGGCTCAGTCAATACGTTTATAGCTGAAAGTATTCTATACGTGGTAAAGTCTTGTCCACCTGTGCTTTTGTTTAAATGAAGATACTGTATGATCAGAACTACAAGCACTGCCAAAACGCCTAGGACACTTTGGACTTTTCAGGTTTGGCAAGTATCTTCTAGTGCTGCTTCGGGATCCTGATCTCAACAGGGATTGCCTTATTGTGACGCTGATTCTGAGCCTCATTAACAAGTAACAAGCTTACAAAACAGTCAAAGCTATGTTTTCACTAACAGCAGGGCAGGTAGCCTGTGGATTGGCAGAAAATAAGATGGTATGATATGCAGATGATTGTCTGCATGAGCTAAACTGACCTAGCACTATCACCAGTGGAGACAAAATCAAACTGCTTCCAAAAATGTGGAGGTTCTGCTGTTGTTAAAATACAATCTTTGCACAGTTCATTATTACAGCCACTGCCACTAGCTGATGCACCTGAAGCAGCAGAAAACATTGATACAACATCTAATGCTGGTATGGACAGTGAGGAAGTGATAGTTGAAGAAGCTGACAATGATGCCAGAGCAGTTTTCTAATGCCAAGGGGGTACTAACGTACATATGTTCAAATTGAAAAGAAATACATACAGCATAACCTTGCTGGAACATTCTGTACATCATATACTATAGTCACATGAAACTATCTGTGTTATGCAGGACCAGCATCTTGCAAAACAACTCTTATATGCACAGTACCAGTCCTTATTCTGTCTCAATAACGATACCTATCAGGATAGACTTGATTTCAGTCCAGATAAACTCTGATTCTGAATAAACACCAATATCTTTTTCAGAAAAGTACACGTGTTAACAGAAATCTGTTTGTATGTTGCTGACATATCTAGCGGCCAGAACAATGTTATTTTAGGGAGGATGGCAAATAAAGCAAGGGCCAAGTTTGCAGGTTGATTGCTTTTGTGATTGACTTATGACCCTTTGGTTATGACCACTTGAGGTGTATTGAAATGAACGTTAGTTTGTTGTTTTTATGCAAAACAAATCGTACGTCCAGGGCAGGAGCCAAACCCATGACTTGATGATTGCATCGCTACCCTTTTTTACCAAAACATTTATAAGTGTCCAAGGAATTTTGGCAGAGATTGTAGCTAAAGGAGCACTGCATGATGTTCTACAGAAATCAGGGCTACAATCAGAAGACATAGAAAGTTAAGAATATTACTAAAACGTTTTGAACACTTCTTTCAATTCAGTGTTCAGACTGCTGTTCTTCCTGTGCACTTTGATGACGATGGCATCTTAAAAAATCAATCACATGAGTAAGGTCTTGTAGGTCAAAAATTCATGGATGGATCGTTCTCTTCTTGAAAAGAGCAGTAAAGCTACAAATTTATAAATCTAATGAAGTTTTAAAACACACATTATGACCACTGCATGACATCATATCACGGTGTCACACCCACACTGACGCATTGAGTCCACATCCTACCATGTCACACATGCACACAAGTATTTAACTACATCTTATGGAAACATATTCAAGATGAGCACCTCCAATGCTCTATAGTCTAGGAGTCTAAAGCAAAACATCAGGTATAGCGTATAAAACCATGATCTTGCAAGCCAGTGGCTGCAAGTTCAAATCCACTTTCACTACAAATAGTATATCATTGTCAAGAGAAAGTAGCGGGTGCCTCCTCTCGTAAAGAGCTCACTTTCCTGCAAAATTCGCCTACCGTGGTTCATGGTATAAGCTACGCTCGGTAAGGAGTAGGCCTATGCTACCACAAGTGGCCCAAATCAAAACGTGGATGTTTCACTACTGTGTCCAAAAAGTGGCGATTACGATCAACACGTTAACTGAAACGGGATGCTCTTTTTGTTTGTTTGTTTGTTTGTGTGTGTGTGTGCGTGTGCGCGCGAGTGCTCCTGTCTGCGCGTGTGCTGGCATGGTATGGAATTGTGCTCCACTATGAGTCCACTATCAGAATCAAGAGTGTTCCAGCAAGTCCCATAAGCAAGGAAGAGGTAAAGAAATAACAACCATCGTATGACTACAACGTTACTACGACCACCCCGTCAATACGCCGAAATTTCCATGACCTGAAAGTCGTCGTATGAGCTAGGCCCTCTGCATCTTACAAGCAAATTAACCGCGAACAGAGCAGCTAACAACTTTAAAAGGTCAAAAGCACACTCCTTACCTACAAGACTGTCTAATCCTGGTATGCCACTGCTAATCAAGAGCTGATTATTATGCAGTGAAACTTTAGTGGCGTTAATTCCAGTTTCCCTGCGTTTCAGAGAAGATTTCTTGATAAAACTAGAAGCCATGCTATGTTGAATTCAATTCCAGTGAAAGCATGGACTCAACGTTATGTTACAACCACTAACAAAAGATGGCTGCTACAAACAGTAATTGAGCAAAGATTAAGGGCAGGCAAGGTCAATACCTTCCTCTTATGTCTTCTATGAGGTTAACCTCGAGCCATTGCTGATACTTAAAATCTCTGTAAGCAGAGTTTGGTTTGATAAAAATGAGAACTGAGTATGAATCAGTCTCAGGGGGTCACGTGAGAGAGGTAGGGGGTGGCTCACCTACACAACTATGAGAAAGCTTCTTTTTACAAGATCATTTTTGTTGCTGACGGATGTAGACAAGTTTTATGATTAATGATGAAATTAAGGTTTAATAAAGCGATTCTTCAAGCTGTGTTTTTTAACAAGTCAGCTTGAAAAATCTCATTATAAAATTTGTCGTAAATTTTGATGGTGATCAACACAAAAATTGCCTAGTGGAGATAAGGGTAAATTTTCATAAACCATGGAGCCCAATTTTTCGCGCTCGGGTTCCCTAAAATAAGAGAAAGTCTTCTCCACTTTCTGAGACTTAAAAGAATGGATCACCTGGAGCAGAACGCGAGATACCAAATAAATGCCTATACATTAGCCAATACCAAAAATGTCCTCCTATGTTAAAAAGCCATTTGCTCAAACGTATATTACAATCCCACATGGTAAAGATGACAAATACACATTGCAAAAACATAACTAGAAGCTGGAGACAAAAAAACACGTCTTGTAAAACCAGACTACATTTTCATCTGCAAAATCTGAATACAAACCTTCATCCTCTCTCTTTTAACAGTATACAATATAAATCATCTAGCTTTCTTAAAGAAGCCAACTAAAAGTGTTTATTACTAATTTATATATAATGATTGCATATGTACAAAAAGCATATTAAAAGTCATCATAACTAGACGTTAACTTAATCCATTAATCACACAATATTCACAACAGTTAAACATCTCTCTTTCAATTACGAATGGATGCAAAATATAGGAACCACCACCCATGCTTTGTTGTCTTAAGTTGCGTGTACACTGTACAGTCATTAAGTGGTGCCTTAACAAGCTTGTTCGTTTCCACCATGATAATCCTTTGCTGCGTTCATACTGATTAATTTATACTTATAACAAGAAGGTAACCACAAAACGGTCTGCAAGGAATGTTCTCATCTTATACGCTCCGGCGCCTGTAAAATATTGTGCAATGTGAGCGCAGCTTAAAACCTTAACGGATGGCATGACACAAACAGACAGTAAAAAGGTCTTCGAAGGAAGCACTTGCCGAGATTACAACTTGAGTTTACACACAACAACATCGAAGAAACAGATCACTCAAAGTATCTCATGTAAGCCAACATCAAAAGCTACTCTTCCAAGCAAGCTACTTACAACTTTACTCTTACAATACCATACAGCCAAGTGTCCTATCACAACTCGTACAGTTACGCACCAATACGCCTAACTGCTAAACAAACAAGCAAAAAAATGCATTTAAGTAACAATGAGTAACATAATCCACAATTAGGGCACCTACCGATCCCTAGAAAGGCGATTAAAGTAACCCGATGCAATAGAATCTACAATAAAGAGATCTGGCAAAGTCCACGAAAGGTGACCAAAGTAATCAGGTGTGTTAGAATACAAAAACGAAGGGACCTACTGGTGCCTGTAAAAGGCGACCAAGGTAATCAGGTGTG
>JANTCA010066732.1:0-37543 GCA_024741275.1 Chironex yamaguchii | reverse complement strand
TAATGGCAAATGGCAACACAATAATTTTGTCTACAAAAACAAACATATCGACGGAGGAAGCCGAATATTTTCAGTGAACCTCCAGAAGTGAACCTTCTATAGTCAATTTATCTCAAAGCACCCTCCAAGGGGGAGCCACATCATGGTATAGTTATAGGGACCAAAATGGGACGTGGCTTATCCTGAGTGCACTCAATACAGGTCTGGAGCTGTTGGCGGTTTGTCACAGAAACTGGTTACAATTTCCTCCTTAGCTGAAGCATCTCAAAAAACACCCCAAAGTAAGATAGAACTAGGCAGGTTTTTCGCTTGTAATGAATATATGTCAAGTTCTAATTGTGATGTAGCTGCTAAGCTTACCTGGTTCATCAACGTGGAAGCAACTGCAAGTTGCGAGAAAGAGGCTTCATAACTATATAAAATCAAGTATAACATTCCAAGAAATAGAATGAGCAGGAGAAAAACCAGCGTTGCTCTTGTCATTACTGCACTTAAGAAGACCACTGTAGTGAGTACAGACGGGATTGAACGTAGTACCGTGAACTGTATGGCATGAAAGAGAATGCAGAACGGTCATCCATCAACATAGTTTCCAATCAAAAGCGGTTATCGGCAGTTGACCTCCACGAAATTCTTGCAATTCAATATCACAAAGACTGGCGAGAAACCTCTTTTAAACCTCCGTTTTCGGCTTGGCAAAGTTACGCACGTGCACAAAATTGTAAGAAATACGATGTAACGATTCGCTAGCAATATCCAGGGTCTTTAAATAAACACTTAACACCCTACTCTATCTCTACGATTTACATTTGGACGTTGGGTGCAGTAACGCGTTAAAGAATCATAATACGGGACTTATGCTTTACCAAACATTGTAGTTCAGGTTGAGTTGTTCTTTTCAGGTAACTTTAACAAAAGAGTCCTTGGCTAGCTTTAGATTCGCGTCAAAATGTTAACCCAGGTAAACAAATAAGCAGAAATAGAAGACTTGATGTGAACAATTGAAATTTTTGTAGAAACAACTTCAGTTATACTCACTTCCTACATCCACGTAGGGTAAGAGGAAGCGATTGAGAGCCATTTATTTTGCACTAGTGAGGCTGGAGACTAGTCGAGCTGACTTACATATAAAAGACGAAAGTACGTGGAAGTTTACATGAAATGACAATACAGTAATCTTGACCAAAGGAGCTTTCGTCTCCAGCTATCGAAGGCAATGATTGCCAATCAGAGCTGAATCTGCTGATTCACAGAAACCTAGAGAAGGAAATTGCCTGTTCAACCTGTACAAAGTCTCGTAATTCCTTCTTTTAACTGAAAAATATGGATACTTGTATTAACATTCAAAGTTAAATAAAACCAGAAATCATGCAGCACTGTCGTAGTCGGTAAACTGACAGACTCGCGAAGAAGAGGGGTCTCGTTTATATGCTGCTTTCTGGTGAAGTTTATTGCCAGGTTCCAGGCAATACTGTCCATGATTTATTATGTGTGAGCCGTCAACGTCTGATTTTTATAAAAACAAGAGTAAGACTAAAGACATTGTAACAAACGGTCACCTTGGATGAGGGCTAAAGCCACGTTATATTTTTCCGGGTACAATGCTCGGACCATTGAGATACGGAAACGTTGCTTTTAGAGGTTGATTTTGGATAAATTGATTATCACTGCCCCAGCCCATTTTCACTGTCTGCCTTTACCATTGACCGTGATACTGCTTCAAGGTGACAAAAATCAGATAGAGGGTTAAAAATATTCACGAGCCACTAAAGACAGTATCAATTTTTCAGGACAGATTACAATATCATGAATATAAGGGAAAGCAGCAATCCCAGACAAAACAATATTCATCATGCGTTGGAATGTAGATGGAGCAATACAAAGGCCAAAAGGCATCATGTTAAATTAGTAGAGCTCCCCAGACATTTCAAACGCCGTATATTCTTTCCAACCTTCGTCCACTGCCAGTATCCCCCCTAGGCAATCAAAGTATATTAATTGCAGCCTGCAAATGTGCACAGAATGCTGTCAATATTCGGAATAGGATATGCATCCTTTTCTGCCATTGCATTAAGTCGTCGAAAATCCACCACAAAACGCCATTTACCATATTTTTCTTCACAAAAAGCACGGAGATTGACAAGCGGATTTAGACTCTCTAATGATCCCTTTGGCTAACATGTCCTGAATCTAAGTTTCACTTTCCTGGATCAGGCTGTGTGGCATCTTATACGATTTTCCTCTATAAGGGACAGCGCCTGACATAAGGGGAATATCATGAGACAATGTCTTACATGGGGACCAGTTTCGGCAAAAACTTCAGGAAATGCATGCAGTAATTCCAAGGCATCGTGGAACAGGGGGGTTGTGGACTATAGCCCCCACTTTTTCCAAAAATAGAATTTGTTTCAAAGAGTTGAAAAAAATTCGGTAATGACAGATTAGTTTTTCCGGGACTCAAAGGCGGTATTTGCAATGAGCCCTGGAACGTGCTGCAGGGATTACTTTTTTGTTATCGTGACGTCAATAATAGAATCAAAATAGCCACTTAGGTGGTTCGCCCGATTTTAGCCCCAAAGGCAGTCAAACTATTTATTCCTCCTGACTGGGGCTGCCTGCGTTTTTTGGAACCTCTGACAAACGGTGCCGGGCAATAGGGCCACGTTTGCCACAGTGATAATATTTCAGAGCACGGCAGGTTCTGGAGTCATCATGTTTCTTAGTTTGTGGAGGCACAACTTTGATTCCAGCTGACACATCAGGCCATTCAACTTTATCTATGAATTTGGCTGCCTCAGACATATTTGTAAATTCTTGTGACTGGAACAGATTCTCAATGGAAGCGTTGGCGAGCTTTGACCAGAGCAATTCGATTAGAGTAGAATTCGTGCATCCCACAACCTCCAATCATGTTGAGTGATTATGAAAAAGCTCCCAATCATCGCGGGATTCGACTTCAGGCAAACTGTCGGATGTAATTGATCGCTTCTCCCCCTTTGCCCAAATCTCCTTGATTTCCGCCAACAAAGTGGTATAAGTTGATCTTCCATCAGAAATTTTTGTAGAATGTTTCAGAATCGATTCATCAATACTTGTTTTCAGCCAAGCTAATTTGAGCTGATCTTTTAGCTTCCCGTCAGTGTTGTGTTCAGGTTTGTAATCTTGGTAATGAATAACATGAATTCCGATTCTAAAACGGCTTCCCAAGTGCTAAAATCGCTTTCAAAGGTAAGCTTCATTGTGAAATCCTGTCGACTGCGCCAATGTGAAATATATAGCAGATGACAAAATGAACAGCGAGGTTATACACGAGCATTTATTCAATAACTGCAACGAATCAGTAACTGCATAGTCACGCCTACACATATAAAAGAACACACTCTACACTCCTGCTCAATAACATGGAACTATGCAGTGTCATCATCAAATATACTTCACAACACACTGACACATTGCTTTATTTGGTGATCCATGTCCATAACTACAAAGGAGCAAACAAGAATTTGCAGTACCACAGCACACTAATCCTTAGATTGCAGCAATGTATTCATTGTTTCTTTCACCAGGCTGTTGAATGCGCACTGACACAGAGCATAATTAGTCCATGGTAGTTTTAAGGAGGAGGCTGCTTGAGCCACAGTAGTTTCCTTATCTGATAGGAGTAAGGCAGCTACTGGACATAATGATGATTTCGCCTGAAATTAAGCAGCAAGAGTCCTAAAGGTATAGGAAGCCACCTTAACTAATAGGGCCCACAGGGAGAGAAAATACAAAATTTCTAATATAATGAGAGTAGAACAACCTTAAATGTCAGCCAATACATGCATATCCATTTACCTGGGACATTGTCCAGCCACAGACAGCTATCATACTGAACTGAGGTAGTTTTCAGTGGGAAGGGGTAAGGCAGAAAATGAGACAGAGTGCTTTCAATACCTGGAAGGAGGTTATAAAGAAGATGACCTGCCCTTCAGCAAAACGAGGAATTGTCCTAGCTCATGGGCCTTGAAGGACATCCTACAACAATTAGTACAACTCTAATAAAACATTCAACACTGCGGGAAATTAATGAAGCTATATTTGACAGGGCTATTGTATGTAACAAAAAGGGACACATGGGGATCAATCACAAATCTCGCCAATATTCTTTGGCCCACAAGGGGGCCATACTAATTTGCATCATAGCCCTAAACAATAATGTGAGCATTCAATTGCCCGGGCTATTGCATAGGCATGGAAGCTATTACGTATGTAATATAAATATATATTATTCTGCCACCTGGAAGAAAAAAGGTAAAAATGTGAGTAGCAAGAAAGTCGTTTTATGAATGCCATCAAAATCATTTGCCGGGCTATTGCACGGGCATGAGAGGTAGTATGACTAAGGAAAGCCAAAGACAAATAATGAAAACCGAGACAAGCTGAATGCAGGTACGCCTATGCCACTCTACTGGCAACAGGGTTTTGGCAGGGGGTAGAGGACTAACTACATACCGCAGCTTGGTAGACTCCAGAATATGTAGCAAGCGAATGAATCCGTATGATCTAGTCAACAGCAGGCATAACACACCTCAATGGGTGGGGCATTACGACAGCAGAGGGCAATGGAAAGCCACCTTTATTATCTCGTCTGGAACCATTTACAAAACCCCATAGAAAGATAGTACATCGTAAAGAGTACCGGGTGCGTACTAATGAGTATTTTTAGCTAACTTTTGACAGAGAAAAAGCTACAAAGGAAGAAATGTTATTTAATCATTAGCATTACCTATCCGTTAATAGATCATATGATGTAAGCACTCCAACCATAGACAATGAAGAAGTAAATCCGTATTTAATTGTCGAAAGGTGTCACGAAGATTAAAATAAAACTTGAGACTACGAATCGGAAATTCTGCACATGCAACACACAATGCAACTCACAGAACTTGAAATAGTAAAAGTGTCTATTGAAGTATGTGTCATGACAGGAAGCCGTGTGAAGAAAGATGGCTACTCTTGGCAATAAAGCTGTGTCCGTTAGTGCTGAATCTAGACACAAACATGTTGCATCAGTCTTCCTCGGCAAGCACTGCATCCGTACTTCTCTTTTATGATGTATGCTCCATCTAAAAGCTGCATAGTTTTCCTTCCTTTCGTCTCGACAGATCTAGTTTGATTATTTATTTATTCTGTTGTGCATCAGTTAGCCCTTGTCTTACTTGTTTCACGAGGTGATGTCAGTTAAATTGTATTACTTTCTTCTGTACATATTTTTTGAAGTGCTCAAAAGCTACAAGTTCGACTGAGATTACGAAGATGTTGTAAACCACTTCAATATTATTTTCAGACTCTGACAAGAATCAGATTTGTTTGTGACATCATGAACGTAGTTGTCATTACGTGTTTTTTCAGTGGTGACCTGGTCACAACCAACCTATTTATTGGGTTTCGGTTGACGTCTTTCGGAAAATCTTAAGCTTTAACACAATCTGGCTAAACGATTCTGCGGTCAGCTCCAGCAAAGAGTTGTGAGGTTGTGTAGGCCTTACAATTACAGACACGTTTTGGCCATTTCTTTCTAACAACGATATAATCTGTCCGGTTCTTTTCACCTTTGGGAGATTGGTAAGTCCAAAGTATTTTTGCTGGTCTTATAAAATTTATATTAGCAAGTGATAGTTGAAATTCTTTAGCGAACTGAAGCAGTTTCTCACCATCCCAAATAGTTGTAGAATTTGTAGCAGAATTTAACTTTTTTTAGAACTTATTTGAGCATTGATATTGCCAGCTATAATGACAAGGTAAAAGCGGGAATTCTTTTAGTGACAAATCTTAAGATTTGAAACGTCAACTGCTTCTTCATCACTACAGTTTGTTGGGTTGTAAATATCAATTAAATCGTTAATGAAATTACTACTAAGTTTTGCGACTACGATTCTAGGGGATATTTGTTCAGTGTGTAGTATGTTGCTTTGTGGTTTTGAAGAAAACAGAAGCCCCATTCCTCCAACTGTTGCATTTATTGACTTCTTCAATTTATAGTATAGTTATTATATAATATTATCTTTAATATGTAGTAAATAAAGCCGCAGGGACTCCGAAAGAAGAAGGACTGGTTCGTTACGAGTGGTTCTCGGACTTAGGGTAGTTTACAAAAAATCATACGATTTTATTGAGAAAGAAAAAAAAAATTCCTGACGTAAGAAAGGGATAAAGAAATTGCAAAATGTAATTTTTCCGAAAGGATTTTTGCAGAAATTCGTGTCTCCGGTATGAAGCAATACACTCTGTTACCAGTTTGAAACCCACTACGCTAGACAGTATTTAAGTTTCCTGCTACTGATACATAAAAATGCAGTACCGTGGAGCTGGTAAGGACTAATTAAATATTTAATCTGCAATTTTACCAAACGCTTGAACAAGAGGATAATTCAAATGCGAAATTGTGACCTATAAAGTCTTACGTCGTGTAATAGAATTAGATAGTATCTAGTTCTGCTGCTACTGATACACAAAACGCAGTGCCGTGTGACTAGTATAGGACCAGTGAAATATTTAATTTGCAACTTTTAGCAAACGTTTGAAGAAGAGAAACATCCTGCCTGAAATGTGATCCTTGTGGTTTGCAAGGGCCTTAACCACGCCTTTTTATGCTTAGGGAAACGCTCCTCCCGGCTCTCGCAAAATCCGCTTTAGTTTGGAGAAAGGCCATTCGTAACAAGCGATGTTGCATTTTAATACAATATAACACATAAGCACAAGCTGCTTTTGTTATCAAAACTAAAGTAAAAATACTAAAAACACATACTACTTTGAAATACCCTATTACCCCAATAATTTTACGTCATTTTTAGCAAAAATTGAGATAGATGATTGCAAAATTGATGATTTAGAAAAGTGGGGGATAACTGCCCCCATACCCCCCGTGGCTCCGCCACTGCAAGCACTAACTTCATAGAGTCTACGTTGTTACTTTAAAGTACGACCATTCAAAGTGGTATAAGCTTCTTGCACTTCGAAAGTGTTGTGGTATTATTGGCCACGAGTGTCAGGTACCTCACGTCCTATCGGTTTTAAGTACTGACCGTCACTGCTTTCATGAAGGGTATTTGGATCTTGCGAGGCAAAGGCTTGAACCCTTGTGCTGCTAAGTGTGCTGTCCATTTGTTTTAAAAAGCGATTAATATACGATGAAAATTGCCGGCTCGGCATCCTGGTGATTTTGTGAGACACAATTTTATCACTATTCTCTGCAAACTTGAGCTAGTGTACCTGTCCGTTGTCAGTTGATCCTTTACAGACACAATGTTCTCTGAGCCGTTTTTAGGTTTCCGTTGGTCACCATCTGAACTATCACAACGTACAAAAGTAGTAGGAGTTTTAGTCAAGGGTTTACCACTCTAGATCCCCAGTGTTCTGCCTGTACCAGGATTCTGTAAAGTAATCTGCCCATGCAATTGATACGGTTACCTCAGTGAACGATGTGACTCTCCACCACACACGGCTGGTCATTCGCTACAGAGAAGTAAGTTGCAGAAGACTGGAACTGAAATTCGTACGTTGTACGTATTACATAGAGATGGGTACACGAAGGCGTACTAGAATTTCTCAACCTCAAACTCTGCACCATAGGAAGCCTGGTAAATATAGATACTTTACAAGCTAGATCGTTTTTTCAACTAAGTGTATTGGAGTCTGTCTACATCAAGACAAGAAAACCAGTACTCTGCAGGCAGAAAGAGGGTTTTGTTCACTTGGACTCTTTAAATAGACTTATACCCTAAAGATTTTCAGACGAAAAAGCTTTTAAGTTTGCTTTTGCGCAATGCTGCAAATCTTCAAGGCGACTTATTTACAAGTGCAATTGAATAACCTTTTCATTCTTAGCAACAGTGGTAGATAAGATCTGAGGAATGGCTGCTAAAAACTTCCAACCTCGCGACCCTTTTGAAGGAGAGAAGGACTAATTCGTGAACCTTCGACTTACAAGGAGTTCCTTTTCTTAATCTCCTTTCTTTATTGGCGCGGTCTCCGGAACGTATTGGGATGCTGTCTTTCCGCCACCTGAGCATGGGTGCATTAATGGACAATTTTTTCCCCCTCACTTAGTTTTATAGTCAATTTATATCATAAACAATTATTTGGTAGGTGTAATTAACGTTAGTGGTTAATTGGCTAAAGTTTGGCACATACTAAGCTTTCTATTCATTCCTAAGATATTACAACAAGATTTATCTACGTAAGTATATCGACATGTTGTTCATTATAGTCCCTACGCCTATGGATTGAAAATGCTTATATATACATTAATTTAAACATTTGCATAAATTTCACTTTTTCATAATGTGTAGAATTATTTCCTAACTGGCATGTAAACATGCTTACCGTAATACCAGCTATGCATTTCTTTATTCATCCCTGTCATCTTAAAATGAACCAGATTGTCCAACAATGATACTGATGGTGATGCTGGTATAAGCTATTTAAATACAAGTGACAAAGTTTTGTAATTTGGGATGCGATTATAATGCTTTTTAATCAGAATATTTCCCACTCACTAAACCTTAAGGTTTTATAGATGGCATTTACAACTAATTCTATATTTCAAAAAACATTGTGTCACACCTCACAATTTGTTATAATGTGTGTTTTGGATGTTTCGCTTCCCAAGCAAGAGAGGTGTGGAGCAGTACAAAAGTAGGAATCAAAGTTCTTTCAGCTTGAAAAAGGAAAAGGCGAAGAGGGTGTGTCCCTTGCAATATCCAAAACCCATCCCAAGTGACTTGGTAACTGGCCTGATCAAATGGACACAAAACCGTTTAACTAAAAAAACATAAGGTTTGAATTGATGTTAACGTTTCAACTTGATTTTCTATATCCTTGGTTTCTAATTTCTGATACTTGGAATTTTATAATTTATTGGATACTCCATTTCAACTCCAATATTAAAGCCCTTTTAAGTGACAGACATGCAGCTTCCTGTCTTCTTGACACTGGGCGAGTCTGTCCTGCAACCGCGTCATATTAAGTCGCCACGAGAGAAACATAATCAAGAATTGGTTTGACTACTTTGTTACTCCAATCCGTTGTTTGTCCTAACTTTCAATGCAGTAAAAATGATCAATGCATAGTTTCCAACCTATGCATGTAATTTTTTTCCCAATGCCTGTTAGGAAATACTGTCTAGTGGCATGTAAAAAATTAGAGGCGAAAATGCAATAAATGAAAGAAATGTTTACTTACAGAAATCAAATCACTCATCACTAGGCATGGCTAGCAATAAATTGGCTTACGTTATCCCTCCAAATCTCCCCCTTCCCACACATATCCACGGGCACGATTGAGAGATTGTATCACTTGATAGCTTGGTGTATTCAATTCTTGAACATGGTCTTTCTTTCATGGTTCTTCCTACAAGTATAATCTTGTTTGTGGGTTCATAATCTTTGCTCCTGGGTAAGTTCACTGTTTTGTGCTAATTGTAACAAAGGTTTGTCCAATGATACTCTTTGTTCACATCTCTACCCAATTGTACATGAGATTTTTTGGCTGGGGAAATCTGCTTCAAGTAGTCATAAATTTCTGATAGGTGTCCATTGTTTAACTACACGTGAGCAATGGAAATTTGCATCATAAAGCAGACAATATGAAAGGTACGATGATCATCAGACAGGATCATAATTTTTCATTGGGCGCTAATTTGAGGTTAAAGTGTCTTCATAGGTTAAACTCATGTTCAAGGGTTAACAGCTAATTACTAAATGTCAGCACTTGCTTCAAAAGATGACAGGCATTTGAATTTTGAATACTGGCTACATCATAAGGGCATCAGTGTTTTTTAAGTTTTGTTGCCACAATTTCCTTCTGAGCAGAAGCATCCTGAGACCAGTCCAAAAAGATGATAAAGCTAGACAGGTTCTCATTTGCAATGAGAATGTGTAAAGTTCTAACGGTGTTTTAGCTGCTTAGCGTACCTTGTTTAGCGATGTGGAAACTACTAAAAGTTGACAAGGTGGATCTAAAACTATATGAAATCAAGGAGTACATGTAAGGAAACCTCCTACTCGCGCTTTTGCCTCGGTGACTCAGAATTTTCTTTAATGGATTCATTTTATATTGGAATATGGCAAACATTTATGAGTAAATTATTTGACCGTTGTTATGCTCACTTAGCGTCATAGCCTCGCATTCATGTGTATTAGTAGGAGGTTCGGAAGCTGAGTAAGCAACCAACCTTAAATTAAATGTTGTTTTGATGTAAAACAACTGTATTTAAACTTAAATGAATATTCGCTTCTGTGTAGATAAAGCTATAAGCAATGTTTTGAATCAAAATGCAGCAGTAAAATTCACAATTATTGTAAAGATGCATCAATAACTGATTTAATTGAGGAAAACAATAACAAGGGTATTTCTTCGATGTGCTTTCTTGGAATGTACAACAGTACATTGTAACAACTAAAAGGAGCAGGAGAAAGATCAGTGTCGCTGATGACGTTTCTTTACTTAAGAAGACAACTGTCAGAAATACAGACGAGGTTGACTGCAGTACGTTGAAAGAGTTATCAGTACTTACTTCCATCAACATAGTTTTCGATCACAAGCTGTTCTATGCAGTCATGTGTTTTATTGACCTCCATAAAGTGCTTGGAAATCAATTTCAAAAAGCTGGCGAGAAATCTCGTTAACTCTGCCTTTTAGGCTTGGTGAAGTTATGCACGTGGACAAAAGACAACACAACGATTCGCTAGCAAGATTCAATATCTTTGAGTGAACACCAAGCATTGCACTTTATCTATTCATTTTACTTTTGGACGTCAAACGATAGAGATAGAATGCGTTAAAAGAATCATTATACAGGACATATGCTTCACCAAATAGTGTAGTTCATGTTGAGTTGCTCTTTTTCAAGTAACTTTGACGAGAGTCCTTGACTAGCTTAAGTTACGGATTGCAATGTTAAACCACATTTACTACATGTATATTCGTCATATTCTTTACTATATTTACTCAGTCACCACCAAAGAAATTCTAAATATCTGATAGACAAATATGTCATCCGATTATGTCACGAATAAGAAACAACTATCGTAATACATTACTTGAGTGTTTTCCATTCTTAGTCATGAAAGTTATGTCTTGAATTTCAATTTGTAGTGTGAAAGTGACAAAAGTTCAAAGTTAGGATGTGGTTGCATTGCTTTTTAATTAGAATGTTTTTCTCCTGACTAGAAGTTGGGGTTTTATTTTACAATTAATTATATTTTTCGAAATACAACTGTCACTTCACAATTCACTATTATGTGCGTTTTGGATGTTTTTGATTTGGGACACTATTTACGTGGGTCTGATTCATCCTCATTGCATTTTTCTACGCGATATAATTCGTTGCCGTGAATCTTCGAGAATACTGACAAAGTCGCATTGTGAATCGTCTTTGCTTTGCAGAAGAAATTCCGATTGCTTTCCCAGTGATTTGGTAAGATAGTGTAGATTTTCCAATCAGCTATACATTTTGGTTGTGATTGTGTATGAGTTTGTAAGGTGGAGTAGAGGTCTTTGACCTGAAATTTATCTGTTTCTCAAGATATTGGGACAGACAAAAAGCTCTGTTCAAGCAAGTGATCGGACATATCTTGGATTAGAAAGAAGACTTTGCCCATTTCTTCACGGTTTCGTCACAGTACTCATAGTTCCCCTTAGGTATATCGATTACTTTTTCGGAAACATTCCAAGACTCTGCCTAAGGGAAATCAATTTTAATTTCTATACACCCACGACCATTTTCATCTATACCTATATACTACAGTTTAAGGTTTTTGCGTAGGGTTTCGATACACATTTGAAAGTACCTTTTCTTGGTATAAATATTTCCTAAAAATCATTTGCAACCAGCCCAAGGAAAATAATAAGCGAAACATATAGCATAAAGAAATCCACTTATCTTTTTCGGAACATTCTCTGGTGTATAGGTGAGTGTTTATATCTCGCTATTTTATTAAAATTAATTTGTTTCATATATAACTCTTAATTTGTACCTCACTATCTAAGGTGATATTCTAAGGTTGTCGGTGTGTCATGTCTACTGTTCTAGCTTACTTGTTTCTGTTAATAATGCTTTAATATGCTTTTTCTGAAAATCTGAAACCATCGTCAAATGACGAGTTATCTGCAAGTGGTATTATGATCTCATTAGACTATTGCAATGTTTTATTCTTGCAAAGACTAAAGCAGAGGAGTCGTGACCAGCCTGGACGGCCTTGGGCAAGGGGCAGAGGCCCTCCCTGTTGAAATGTCTGCTGACGTTGTCTTTTATAGGATTTCTATCTCACCTTTTAATTTATTTCATTGCTGTTACTTGCTCTTCTTACACCTTTACGATTTACAGTGCTACAAAAAGCTATGCCTAAATGCCACAAAAATGCTATACTATCACTTTGATTTGCAGACTAGGCATCCTAACAAAGAAACCGAGTTATGATTTGTAGGTATAGGATACAAATTCCCCAAGAAAGACAAGAGCCAGTTTTACAATTTTATGTATCCCTTGTTCTCTTGAGCCCTAAGAAATTTCGGAAACATTCTTACGTTTTTAATACTTTGTACTAAATTCTATCTTAAATAGATTTTATTAAGATGCATGTAAGTCATATGCATTATGGCAGAGTGTTTTGTTATATTCATTTGATGTGTACCAGAGTCCAGGCTTGGGTTTGGCTTACAAATCTGATTTTGACTCCAAAGTGCCCTAAATTGTCTGAACGGTGAATAGACTTTCATACATAATTTCTACCTTGTACGAGCTAGATACAACAAAAATGGACGCATAATACTCAAAATTTGAGAAAATCTTTAAAAACATTGAGATTGGGCACAAAACGTACATAATGCATTTATACATGACAATAATTACTCTGGTGTACTGTCAATGTGAGCGGCTACTTTCAGTCTAATGGGTACAAGGTGCTTCAGAGTATATAATTGTAAAGTTGCTGAAGAGAATTTATAAATAGGAAATATAATTCTGAGTTGTGCAGTAAGGACAGTCTTACAATGAATTTTTTGTAACTAGAAGGAAGTGTAAAGGACATTTCTGTTTCAAAAATACAAATGCTTTTACATTCAGCCATTTGATCAAGGTTGCAACCAAGTCATTATGGTGGCCTGCGACCACTAAGACGTTACGCACAAGTAATAGATTTAGCCTAGATTTAGCCAATGTTACGCCAATGCATAGACACAAAACGGTCTCAATGACAAGATAGTGGTCACATCAAAAAGCTTTAGAGAATATCTTCTTTTTTACGCAAGATGAAAATTATTCGATGGATTTATTGAACACCGCTAGTACGCATTTGACAGTGATGCAACTGTCACTGTTGCCGATGGTTTAGAAGGTAAACTTACCTCATTCCAGACTTAACTGACCACAAAAGTCGCTCACCAAATTTTGTTGATTAAAGATTAAGCATTTTACTTGCAATCTGAAAGATTTCAGCTGATAGCTGTCAGACTGGGTGACACAGCGCAGGCAAAGCAAAGAGAATTTTGCAATAATTTTAGTCAGGTCTTTTGAAGTTGCAACACAATTGAGGCGGAGCTAAAAGAGCAAGGTTTTCCTAAAAATTGTTCTCTTGGTCTGAAGGAGCTCTCACTACTCAAAGCCTTAATTGCAGGTATGGACAAAGAGGACTTCTTCACTGCTCTAAAATTGCTGAACAAATCTATAACTGTGGACAGCTTATCCAACTTATTTCTATTGTATAGAATACTAGTTACACTTCAATTAGTTCTAGAAAGTATGAGCGAACATTTTTGAAGCTCAAGGTACAAAAAACATCTTACAGTCCACAATGGGACAAAGCTGGTTGGATCCTCGATCTTGTTAAACGCCGAAAGAAGTCCGATTCCAAAAGCTGACCGCGAAAGATAATAAACACATTTGCGAGCACGCCTACCTGGCGAGAACGTTGATAATGTAAAGTGTTAGCAGTAAACAGCAGTAATATCGAAAAATTGCTTTTAAGAACTCTCATTTCTTTATGAAAAGGCAGAATGCATACGGCCTATTGAGCTGTTCTAATTGATCTAATAAGCATCTCATAAGCATTAAGAAATCACATATGCAAATTTGGTGGTTTAAAGAGTAATACCCTGTGTAGTAAACTGGGTTTCAACCTGGACAAACTCAACTGTCTGACTATTTGTCCACAAAATCAGCTGTTTCAGACTAAAATCAAAGTGTTTATATTGTAGTTTTAATCCATGTTTCTTACAAAAAGATTGTCATACATCTATACTTTTCTTTCTGATGAGTGTCGAATGGAAGAACCTTTATATACATTTTTAGCCCAATGTCCCAAATTTTCAAGGCGATATGAGAAGCCTATGAAGCAAAAGATTTAACATTGACAAAATGTCCCCACTTTTACTCTGAAGCTTTCAATCCTATTTGAGGACAAACAAAGAAGTATTCAGTTGTCCTCTTAAAGTGAGATGCGCCTCAGTAGCTCTAGCGTAACAATATTAATATTATGGTAAAACAGACAGCGTAGGATCATCAAAGATGTCCGCCTATTCAGGAATCAACTATATGAATGTGTAAAGCCGTTCTTGATAGTTAAATCGTATTTTAAGGTTGATGTAGGATTAAAATGTTTGTATAAAAGATCAGTATTGGTTGTTGTTTGCTTTGACTTAAGCAGCAACGCATTTGATTAAAAATGTCTAGTCTCTGGACTAACATTAATTCAGTAATCCTGTTATCACTATGTGAACATATCACAGGTGAACCATGAGTGTAAGCTTATAGCGTAACTGATAACAACGACCATCTCGAAGGAATGGAATGCTTATTTCCAAAGAGATTGGCACGTTTTCTGTTTGACAAAAAATGACAACTTGTTTTCTTAGTAAATCTAGTTCTGTTGCAACAAAAACTTAAAAATATCTTTTGTTAACATCTTCGGATAACGTCTTTAAAGGGAGTGTAAGTGGAAATAAATAAAAAAGCCAGTTGCTTATGAAGTATTTTCTTTTTTCAGCTATCCTTTCTGTAATCCCTGCCTTGTCTTTTTTGAATTAATAAACTTGAGGCTGTCTTTGATTCAACGACATCTCTCAGACGGAGGAATTGTTTCTTAAGACTGTATGTTGCTATTTTACATAGATGATTTTAAAACAGGATTGATGGATTTTCAAGCATTTCTAAATTCTAATTTACAAGTCTCAAATGTCATGATACAAACTATATGTTATTATATTCTTGGGTACTTTCTGACATCTTGAAGTTTTCTTGTCATTTATTAGTTGTCAACATTTTTCCTTGCTTCTTGTTTTGTTCTGCCTCCTATAAAATTCTGAAGACTTAAATATTTACCTTTGTCGAGCTTGATGATGAGAGAGAAAACTCTAGTGATGTAGCCACAAAGGTTTCTTACGACTTAATATGGGTCTTCCACAATACAAGGATTTCTTGAATTTTGTTACATCGAAAAAAGTTAGTTATCACTTTCTCTGTCTCTTTGTTTTACTGTTTGATCTTTATATACGACCCATAGGCGTCCCCTAATACAAGATACTTGATGCAATATTCTGGAGATTCTGGAAATCCATTTTAACAGATAAGGCATATTTTAATAGTTGCATACTTCTTATCCTATTTTTTATAATTTTAACAGCATAACAAAAGCAGCTTTGTGAGTTAATAAAGGTCTTAACATTGCAAGGATTTTCTAAATTTTGTGTTGTTGTACCAAAAGAGGTCGGTTATTACTTTATCTGTCACTTGTCTTTTTGCTTCACTATTTGATCTTGGTATAAGATCCACGGTCCTCGACTTATACAAAAAACTTGACACAATATTCTGAAGATTCTGGAAAGCCATTTAAAAAGATAAGGCATGTTTTGAAAGCTGCATACTTCTTATCCTAGTTTTTAGAATTTTAAAGGCATAACGAAAGCAGCTTTGTGAGTTAATAAAGGTCTTAACATTGCAAGGATTTTCTAAATTTTGTGTTGTTGAATCAAAAGAAGTCGGTTATTAATTTATCTGTCACTTGTCTTTTTGCTTCACTGTTTGATCTTTGTATATTTCTCTAAGGCATATTTTAAGAGCTGCATACTTTTTATCAATACTTCTGCTAGGTTTTAAAATTTTAACGCTGTAACGAAAGCAGCTTTTGCTTTGCCTTTGCAAATTACTTTTCTTCAACCAGTCTGAGATTTTCACTTTCTAAGGCAATAACAATTGTATAGTATAGTATGAATGAGATAAGTTTATTAACGTACAGATTTTATTGCAGGTTCCGTTTCTATGTACGTTACCAATATTCCAAGTAAACAATGAATTTTCTACTTTTTGTAAGTAAATACACCTGTATCAAAGATACATCAGATTTTTTGGTGACCAATATAAAGTAATAATAAAAGGATTAGGAGGTTATGGGCCTCGATAGTCTGTAACTCGTGTATTAAAGTCAAACTACTGGTGTATTTACAAACTATGACATCTTCATCAGCCTTTAAGTATTTAAAAGACCGTATTTACGAGTCAGCATCTCTTGTGGATTTGTTGCAAGGTAAAGCCAATAAATTGGTGAGTATAAATTGAGTTTTGGAAGGTTCTTGGATCAGAAGTAATTTTTTCATGATCACATTTTGACACCCATTTTAACAGGTTACCTCACTTAAATTTTTCTCTCTTGCAAACCATTCAATAAAAATAGTTTATTCGAAGCTCTTTTGTAATTGAAATATCTTTTTCTTGGGTAAGTGAAGTTTCACAGCCCAAGCTCATTACTCAGTTGATAGCATTCGCATGGTTGGCAGTTTCAGTCGACTCAGCTTACTTTTACAGTTTCTTTGTTTTGTATTTTTCTTTTTGACTAGTAGTAGCAGGCCATTGTATAAGTAGTAGTAGTAGTCTAGTCTAAAGTCAATCTATTGTCAGAATCACCACAAGGTTATATGACTTTTTGATTATTAAGTGTTTGTATTAAATACCTTACGCATTATCTGTAGGCTACTCTAATATCCCACTCATGTTTAAAAAAGGCAGAACGTTATATAACTAATTTTAAACATATGGCAAGATTGTTTCCAAGGCCAGTAAACAAAACATCGGGTTAATGAAAAAGATGACGTAGAACTGAATAATCTCATCATTTTCCCAATTTTCGTAACGTTCAAAGGAAGTCATAGAAAGGTATTTACTAATAGAAAGATCTTCCACAGCATCTAGCCCTCAGAATAAACTCACATATAAGAATAGTTGGCGGAATTTGAAGTACAGTATACCAGTTTTAGTGCTTACGAATTTTTCCTGAAATACAATTTTGCCAAATTTTCTTCTGCAAATCATTCCAAACTAAGTACTGTGTAGTTTTGTAATGTTCTATACCTTCCCTTTAAAAGTGAAAACACTCGCTCAGTTTTCTACAAGCATTCATGGAAACAATGAAAAAATTTTCTGTTCTTATCTTCGACCAATCCCGTCTTATTCCCTGATTCCAAATTATCTCCGGTTACATGTGACGAAATGTGAGGATGTTTAACGACCTTAACAGATATTTCTATAACAATAACATCCTTGTACTCTTGTTTTTTGTTTGCTTTTTCAGATTAGACACTATAGTGCAAATTGTATCTAATCTGCTTGATACTTGAGAAGTGCTCCAACTTCTACGTTTTTCATGTTTTGAAGGGAGGTATGTATGGAGGGAGTACTCTTAATTTATATTGTTTATAAATGTTTGTTGATTATTGGATGCCAGTAGGTAATTTATATGGGCAAGTAGCGTAGACATCATAGAATAATTTAATAAGTTAACTCTAATTGGCACCTTTGTTTGTTGGATCGACTCAATACACTTGTTAGATTGTTTAGATCAAACTACGATAAATATTTACTGAGCAATTATTACGTATTGCCCGAGTTACGTATTAGAACGGTAAAGAGTCGCCTAGACGTTTACCATGCTAAAAGCTATCTAAAATTATCTGTAAGTCAACGTTTGTGCGTCCCTTAAAGATGACAAAATATAAGAAAAGTTCTCTAATAGTATGCTTTAGGTCCATACAGCCTATCTTTACACACATGGCGGAAAAATAAAATTTCTAGAACATTTTGAAAGTATCAAAAGTTGTTCCACATAGAGACAAACTTGTCTTGTGTCTGAAAAAAGTCAGATCTTGAAAGTAAAGCCAGATTGGGTACAATTTCACGATAATCAGTAAGTATTGCGAATAAGGTCCATGTTTCAGACGATTTTGACTTGTCTTGCTTTTGTTGTAATCTGATCTATACCAAGAGTAAAGTAAATGCTATCTGTCAATGACGCAGGACAAACAGTTTTTAAATACTTAGTATACTAAATAAGTGGTATACTTAGAAATGCTTAATAAACAACATTAACATTTTACAAGTTGGCGACCCGATTCATCTACGATGGAAATATAGATGAATTGGTTAATATTATTTCAAACAGTATGCAATATAAATTTGAAATAATTAGTCAAATAGTTACCAGTTACATTGCCTGTACCATTCCTTCAAAATTATTATATGGCTAATCAAAATTAGCACCTCCGCGGTGCCTATGTATATTCTCAATATTGTACAAAAGTATTCTAAATATCTTGCAGTTTACTCTTCTTAGTATTTTCCTGCATTCCAAGTGACACTTTTGCTCCAAGCCTAATTTAGGTACTCACGTAACACCTTCTGCTTCATGTCCATGTAACTTTGTAATCTACTCTTGCTTTCCGCTTATATTTACTCTTCTATTTCTTCCTACTCTTGTTATGTAAAGCTTTATTTCATTCCTTTATTTCTTGTTTTTTAACGTTCTTTTTCTTTCCTTTTCCAAGTTTACTTTACTCATCCATTTTGCTTCTATGTTGCCCCCTCATTAGTACAGTCTTTAAAAATGATCTCTTCATCGTGTCCTCTTTTTTCTCCTTTACCCTGTTTTTATACTTCCGTAAACATCTTCATTCTACACTCCACAATATCGTTTTGCATTTGCTTTTTACTCACACTTCCTTACTCTCCCTCTGAATTTAGTTACAGAATTGATGGGCTTTGGAAATGCTTACAATTAGCAACATAAACTCACCCACTTATTCTAGTTTGTTGCGTTTAGAAATTTGCTTCCACTATGAGTAATGGTGAGATAATTTGAAATTGATTTCTGACCTGGAATAGGTTAAAAATTATCTGATAGTGGAAACGGTCCTTAAAAATCTCTCAAGAAAATTAACTCATACGCTTGAAAAATGTTCACGTTCATGAGCAGACTTCAGATAATAATAATAATAAAAATAATAATAATAATGGCCGGCCACTCGAAAACGAGGATACCAATCTATTCACGTGGCTAGCAACTATGATCCTTAGACGCCTGCACGTGCACATTCACAATCACTTATCTGAGCATTGTCCGCAGAGCCAACCTGCGTTTTCTACTGCACATTAGCGCCTGCAGAACTAATTTGCAGTTTCTGACCATGAGGGGCTAAACCAGTGTGACCCACGGGCAACGGCGGTTCTTCCTGGGTAAAATTTTGATAATCAATTGCCAAATATGCGGTCTCGGGGATCTGAATCTGCTCAATATCCGGAAAAGAATCCAAATGTTTGATTTACAATATTATTCTGTTAGATATATTAGGCCAACCCCTGAGTAATGCTTTTTTCAGTTATTTCAACATCTATGATTGGGTATTTAAAGTTACCAAAATATACAACGATATAAAATGATTGAAGACAGTTTATGTCTCCAAATCTTTTTCCAGCTAGTAGACAGTGACATTTTCTGACATGAAAGTGTTATTTAGTGCAGTACAGATATGTTCTATAAATACTCATGCACTTCCTTCACGATCCATTTACATGTAGGCTATTCTTTATTATAAAACCATCTTAAAGTAATCTAAACGTCTGCACAAGTTTCGAAGCGTTGAATACATGTCAATAATATGAATAATTTTATGATCAATGATACGAAATATTTACATCCCAAAGGACAAGACTCGTCCCTTCTACATTTAAGTGTATTGCAGGGATGACGGGAAGAATGCATAGGAATGTTTTTAAAAAGATTTGCAGCAGATTTGTAGCGATCATCTCAGTGTATCTGCAATTTATGATGAGTCATTTGAAGAATGAAATTTTAATAGCATGACCTCGTGTACAAATGATAGCAAGCTAAGAGCATCATCTCCAAGTAATCTGTAACGTTAACCTTTATCATGCGAATTCACTTTTTCCAAGTACCCTTGTAGAATTTGTGTCTTTATTACTGTTAATGCATTTCTAGAGACACTCCCAACGTTAGCTTCTCAGTCATATAAAAGATACTAAAATTATCCTTTTACAATAATTCTTAGTTGTTTCTGAGAGTTTAACACGATGCTGTGCAACAAAGAACCAATATATCTGTTGTTTATAGATTTAGTTATGTATAAAGTCTGGATATTTGGTGACCAGCTTAAAATATAATGTAACGAATAATTTCCCTGCCAAAGTAGAGGGCTTGTACACTCATGGTTCTATTGGAGTCGGCCCTATTAAACAACTTTGCTTAAATTCTGTATTTCTCTTTTAGAGAGAGAAACTTTTATCGCTTTTCGACAAGTGAAATGATGAAAACTGTAGTGGCTTTCAGTGTACTCATTCTCTTGTATTGCAGGAACGTAAGATCTGGTAAGACTTAAATACTAAAATTATACTTTTACTGACCTTTTGTTATAGAAATAGGTTAAATCTATTCATGTTAATCCAATGATGATGTTGACTCCTTAAGGTATTTACCTTCGTTTGTTTGTATTAATTTTGTTTATTATTTTGTCTTTTTACTCTATTTTAAGTGCATACGTTTCGTAACATCTCATTGCTTTTATCATCTTTATATATTCTTGAGGGATTTAGTTAACAAATTGCTTCCATTTTTTGTTTCTCTTTATCGATTTCTCAAAATTTTCAGTTTTTTTGAACAATCCGGGGCGAAAATATCCGGAAAATTAGAAAACATTGTGAAAAATGTTAGTTGCAAAGGGCTGTAAATTTCCTGTAATGTGAATAGACTTAGCGTGTAAAGTAAGGTCGCGTGCGCAGTGTGACTCTCTTTTTTATCAATGTGTTAATATTACTGGTACAGCATCTGCTGCACACACATAAACTGTCTTGAGAGGAAGACTAGAGAAGTTTGGACTGTCATTGAATGATCTCGTGTGTATCACTACTGATGGCTGTAAAACTTTGAAAAACTTTTGAAGTGTTACATGTCTGCAGCACGTTTGCTTAGCACCCGGAATAAATATTGCTGTTCAAGATGCTTTTTATCAAAGAAAGAATCAAATTGACCCAGAATATGAAAGTTCAGATGAGGATTGTTTTGACTGTAGAAAGATTCCACGTCGGAAGCTGGAGTTAAGATTAAACTGATTCCTTCTGTTTTTGATGTTGTAAGAAAGCTCAGAAAATCAGTGATCAAGCTTGTGAATCCCGGGAAAAAGAATAACATATTTCTGGATGGGGTAAAACAATCTCAAAAATGAAGGTAATGTTTGAGAGACAACTGAAACTGCTCAAAGATGACAAACCCCTGAAAAACAGTGTTTGCACTATGATTGAGAATGTGCTGAGAGAAGCGTTCTTGAGCATTGCTGATGATCTGACAAACATCAATTACTCTGAGAATGAGATGAAGCAGTTTAAAGACATCAAGGATGCTCTTTCACTTGTCAAAGTTGTGTTCGAAGAGTTGTGCACAGAATATGTCACATTGCTGGAAGATGATGAGCATTTCAAGTTTTTCCTAAGAGAATTGAGTGACAAAACTAAGAAGGAGTTTGCACAAGAAATCTGTGTCAGGATCAGACTAAGTTAAGAAGAGAGAAACGAGGCAAAGATAGTTGGACTCCTTCATTACTTGCATGATTTCAGCAAGAGTGGAGAGTTTGGAGAGTTTTAGTAAGAGACAGATATCAAGATTGTTTAGTGTTGGAAAAAGTGATGATAAGAATGTGAGAACATGCAGCATGAACGTGAGAAATCTGGACGTTTTGTTGACAGATTAAGAAAGGCCAAAAGGGGGCTCTTACAGTCAAGCCGGTAAATGTTGATCAAAAGAAATCAGACAGCCAAGATGTTGGCCTAATATGCAGTGACAGGAAAACATCAGGAGAGCTTGGAAAAACTTTACAGAGCACTGCTCTCTGTTCCAACTACATCTGTGTCATCTGAGAGAGCATTTTCTGTTGCCGAGAATTTTATTACAGCGAGACGAGTGCTGTTGAGTGACCAGCAGATTGATGACTGTGTTTTGTTCAGAACTACTTTACAAACAAATGATCTGCATTTGTTAATGCATTAAAACAAGAATGTAATGAAATTAGTCATGTATGAAGGTATCTCAAGTCAATCGCAAACTTTTTTGTCTTTAAAGGAGTAAAAGGATATAAAATTACTATATGTTTAGCAAAGGACAACCATGGTTTTGTTGTTTTTGGACTTTTTCGAAAATTTGGCCTTTTTTGTATTTTTTCAAAAATTCAAAGTCATTAAAAAAAATTGAAACTCTACTTGTAAGCCATACTTTGTTGCTGGAAACGGCACTAACTACAAAGTAGATGAAAGCTATCATGCTAGGTACTCATGTTGATTATTAATGCAAATAACACAAAACGTTAATCTGTCCGTTTTAATATAAATATTTTTGTATCATGCTTTCTACCCCAGTTTTTCTCGTAGTTGACATTTTCCTTGCATCATTGAATATCAGTATATTCTTGGTAACCGATATGACGTACACCACTTTTGACTCACCATAAAAGCACAGGTGTAGACAATATAAATATTCCATTGGCGTACGTTGGTTTTTTTTATCTTAAGCATATACTCCTTATAATATACTTATTATCTGCACCCTGGTTTTAATTTCAAAACCACTCTGCCTCTTTTTATTCCATGACTAAAGTCTTGCAGGTCGCAAATTTACCGATGGATGATTATCTTCTTCAAAAGGGCCTTAAAATTGCAAACTTACTTCAATATATTTTTTGAACTCGCTAGCTACGATTTTGGGGAGCTGTTGACCATAATTACAAGGACAACGATGAACGGTATAAGCTACTATTTGTCAAACATTGCATGCACTAAGAATTGTATTTGTATCCATTAAACACACATATGTATATTCTTATGTGCAAAATTGTTAATGTTATTGATCACTTATGTTCCAAAAAATCAATCCGGGAGCTTCTGAATGCATTCATATTCTACTTGATTGCGATTTCTGTTTTCCTATCCTTAAAGCAAGTCAGCCACATGCCAAATGCGAAAGGGATTTTAGCAAAGTTGGATGTTTTCAGCAAAGAAAATCTTCTGCCTTAACCAATGTCTACCTCCTGAACGACCGTGATACAAGTAGTAAATACTTTACTGGCTATATCATAGATTGGACAAATTTTAAGGCTTCTATTCACAGGTATGTAAGTCTATAGCAAGTGGCATTTGTAATAAAATAAAACAGGAATATAAATATTAAGTACTGTTATTTTGAAAATTAAAACAGATAGCATTTCTGTCCAGGAGGTACAAGGTAACATATTGGCCCACCCGTCCTTGATATGTTGCATCATAAATCATCATAAAAGCTAGACGAAATAACAGAAAATTCTGACCAGAATACAGATTAAAAGGCGTTTAGAAGGAATCACAGAAACTTCTTCACATATGAAAAGCCGCTAAATAAAATTTGCTTTAACTTTATATCATATTTGAGGAAAGATATAAATCTATACACTCGAGGACACAATTACTTAAAATGACAAGTGTATATGTCATAGTATACACATTGTTTATTAATCGCCCTCTTGTCATCATCAAGTCTTAAGTGCATCAGCTTCCTCCGAACATGTCTGTTCCTGGTCCTCCCGCTCAACTCAAAGAATAAAAGTCCACTCCATTCCGTGATGTCGTCCAACCAAACTATTCTCTGTCTCCCTCTACTACTTCCTCCTTGTGACTTAACTAACATCACGTCTTTCTGTATACCACTGTGCCTCATCATATAGCCAAAATAACCTAATGTCCTCTTCTTGACTATGTTGAGCAACTTTCTTTTGTCCCTAACCATCTCCATCACCTTCTCGTCCGTGTTTTAACAGACTGGTTGAAGAAACATTAAAAGTATGGAAGATTTTTTATGTTGTTTACAAGAATAATGTGTAGGCAGGCTTAGTAAAGAACACTACCTGAACTAATGACCATTATTTCTATTCCTACTTGAATCTGTAGCGGGGAAGCTATGGTTTAGAAGAGAATACAATTAAGAACTTAGGAGAATAAATGTGGACAGTCGATCTTTCATTTCAATGCCTTTGACGTTTAACATGATAACCTAAAAATTACCCTTTAGTTCAAAATCTGTTCATTTATAAGATTTCAGCAACGTTCGCTATCTAAATAAATGACTCTTTATTAACAGTCTGGCATGCAGATGTGCACAAAGAGCAAGACAAAAGAAGTTAAAATATTTTGCCATCAGATTTTGGGGAGAATGCTACGGTGGAAATGACGAGAAACTGTTTGCTTTGGTAAAAGCGGATAAATCCGCTAGCTCGGTGGATTGCTATGGCTATGACTACAAACCATGCAATGCTCTTGACAAGACCGAATGCGTTGGTACAGACAAAACGGAATATCTGTTTGCACTAAAGAAAGGAACGACAATTGGATATTCAAGTAAGCACATTTGTCACAATATTTCGCTTAAAATGTGTACATTAAAGCATATTCACTTGTAAAATATATTATTTTACCGCCCTATTTATACAACAGTCGCGGCCTGTAAGGGGCAGGGAGCCATGGCCCACCCAGCAGATTCTTAAAGGGGTATCAAAGTTTAGAAGGGGCGCTAACATTTAGGAGGGGTGCCCAAAACTAGAAGGAGTTAATCTCTTATCATGGAAGCTAATGTAGCCAGAAGTAATAAGTTAATTCCTTTTTTATGTTTTAATGCCTTTGTCAGCAAACTGTGCTCATTTTGGGATCGGTTTTTTATTCCCAACGTTGTTAAAATTTAAAAGTCGCAAGAAAATTTCAAGGCTTACAATCTACTGATATTGGCTATTATGTTTTTCTTATGAAGGAGCACCATTTCCCTGCTGGCCTCCCTCTATGAAAACGCCAGGCCATCATCATTGTACAGACCAAATGGGACTACCTGTGTGCTTTTTCAACTGTTTTATCTTTGATTATTGCTTCACTAAAAACTCTTTCTGATCCCACTGCTGATAAAAGATTCTAATATGGCATAATGAAGAGAGTGAAAAAATTGTTTGGTTTCTCTTAAAGCACTCTTACGGTAGGGTTTGTATGTAATAATAAAACCTGACAATATAAGGATGAAATATAGCCTAAAATCATATTGAATACTTGCAGAAGTAACACAAGCTCTTGAGTGATAGAGAGTAATTACACCGAACTGCTATGTTTATACATATAAAAAATAGACAGAAAAAAATGTTTATATACTAAGTTGAGCCTTGCATTGGTTCGAACAATAATTGTTCAGCCTGAGATTCCATGGGACAAATTACAAACGTATTCCAATTCCAATCTCCTTTTTAGAAGAGTACATTGTTAATTACCACATCAGGATATTGTACCCCTGTACCTTAAGTAAACATTTTTATCATGCTTGCTACAAAAAATTCTTGTATTTTGTCTGTTAAAATGTTATTATATTGTGTCTTGAAGACTTGTAACTAATTAAGTGATCATTAAACTATAGTGATTGAATAAAGAAGTCATTTCTCTTGCACTCAGGTCCTTTAAAGAGAAAAGTAATTTGCGAAAATGAAAGTTCAAAGTTAAGCTGCCCTGCAGGGACAAGAATTTCAAACGTCAAAGCAAATTATGGAAGGCTATCCAGAGCATATTGTGGTCCTATAGGAACATTTAAAAGGTGCAAATCAATTTCTCTTTCTACAGTAAAGGTCAAGAAACATTGTGAAGGGTTACAGTCATGTGATCTTTTAGCATCAAACAGCATCTTTGGAGATCCTTGCCCTGGTACAAGTAAATACTTGCAGATTGTACATCGATGCAGTTCATAACATAAGGACGCTATAATATATAAAGGTAACAAGCATAAAATTACGTTTTACATGTTTCATAAACGTGCAAAGTAAACAACTGCTAAGCCGAACTGCTGAATCACTGACGTGCTTTCCACTGTGACAAAGGTCATTTTGACGCAGTTCAAATGCTGATTATCAAATAGCAAGGTCACCTGTGATGAAATAGAGGGTACTGTTTTAAAGTCAGATAAGTATCCTGGCAAAAAGTGGTGTTTGAGGTAGCGTCGTGCCCTATGTAGTTGCAACTACACAAAACTGAAGTATAAATAATTGACAGTTAAAAATAGAACCATTATTACAAACAGCACAATTTGACTATGATCCCTTGAAATGCTCCTCCGATGCTTTTAGGTCTTTTGGTTTTGTTGCTTCATGTTTTCCGGCATTTTTTAAAAATTATAATTATAAAGCGCGAGTGTTACCGAATCTTTTTGCTTACCGACTTGAAGCAATGGTCACGGCAAATTAGTATTCGGATGACTTACAATGTATCTTTTAAGCAGTCTTTTCGTGGTACAAAGTCTGAAAGTAACCTTGAGAATTCGCAACATTGTGCTTAAAAGGCTGTTAGAAGCTCTCTTCCTAAGACACTCTTCGGAGTATGAGATTCTGAAGATTCCTACTCTTACGATTGTCAAACGAAGAAAGCTTTGAATAATATTTTTAGTATAACGCAGCAAATTTTCAAGGCGATGCGTGTTTTCTAAGCTAATTGATCAAAGAAGGAAAGTGATTGCCAGTCATCATGTGTGAAGTTAGAATTTTTTGAAACGGCAGCATGCATGCTACCATTTCGATACTGAATCTTCACTTTGACCCATCAGTCGTCTCGTCATAAATCTGGAAGCATAACTCGGAACTGAAGCAAAGTTTGCATGCTTGAAAGTAATTGAACACTTGACTTTGCATATCACACTGTTCGGAAATACCTGACGCAGCCAAATAAGATGTGTTCTCTTCAGCGAATTCTATTGAATTAAGCGCACTAAACTATAAGTCAATGCATGTTTCCAGACGTCTATAGTACTTGCAGATTTCAAGTCATCTTAGTTCTAACAATAGCTTTCTGATTTTTACTATTCTCTATAGACTGCCTGATTTCATTTCTGAATCCAACAAGTGTAGAAGCGTGATAGTAAGTTCATTTTAATTGTCGGTAACATATAAACTGTCACAACCATTTTGTAAGGTACGAATCCACGTGACAACTTGCAGGTTTTTGTTGGATAGAGTTACATGTCTAATTCTTTTATATCTAACTTTTCTATATTAGTACTAGGCATATATTTGAAGTAGATAGGCGTATAAAGGTCGATTCCAGGACTTAGGACGTAGAGCTTTCGAAAAAGTAGGGGTTCTGCAATTGTAGGATTCGAACAAGACTCTAAGGAAGTGGTATTTTTTTCTTCATAGGTTGATAACACTTTGCAGAAAGCACGGAACCTTTCAAGACTTATAAGTAGCTAGCGAAAAGGACCTGGACCCTGGACTTTTGATTTAACGCACTTTTTCTTTGTAAACAGAAAGTACGTAGATAATATCTGTTAAACATACTGATGATTTGTATTATTTATCATTGATTCAGTA
Source organism: Chironex yamaguchii (assembly GCA_024741275.1). Classification (NCBI taxonomy): domain Eukaryota; kingdom Metazoa; phylum Cnidaria; class Cubozoa; order Chirodropida; family Chirodropidae; genus Chironex; species Chironex yamaguchii. Next base: position 9,823 of record JANTCA010066732.1, on the reverse strand, counting down.
TCTCACTTTGTATACATTTAATTCTTAGCTGAGAGAATATCACTTTTACAATAGTTGGCTAGCAGACCCTTCTTTTCGAGTTTTCTTCGAAAGATACAAAGTAAACCTTTCCATGAAGAAGGACTGAAGTATAAATTGCTTTTTGAGAAATGCTCTCTCGCGTCTGAAATCCGGTCAAAATAAGAGGCTCGCAGATCACAAGTAAAAGATCTTTAGCCGTCTACAGTAAGTCTAACGGAGACGACTAAGGATTCCTAGTCTTGCAAAGGTATAATCTTTGATATCGTAAACAAAAGAGAAATAAAACTGACAGTACTTCAAGGGTCTACAATATATCTGCTCTGCTAGAATAAACTTTTTGAAACATAATTGTAATGCTTTGTTGAGCTCTTTGTTTATCATTTCAAACATAACACACAATAAACGTATTAATAAGTCTATGTCATAAGTCGATGCTCAAACTTTTCCTGAATCTTAAATTATGTTTTTCACTTTGGCCACAAGTTAAAATTGAAACCAAAATTGAAAAGTGTTTGATGGTCAATTTTTGTGCGAGATTCATGAACCACCTTATCTAAAGTGGGAGTTCTGACCCACTAATTTCTCGCGGAAGAAATACATTAAGTTTGTGCTTGCTCAAAATGGAACCTGTTTTGGGAGCTTTTTAATGAACTTTGCAACAATGCATGTAGGTAAAGCTTAAAAATTTCTACGTAATCAAATATTAAGACTTAAATTATCACTTTCAAAAGCTTGCACGAATTGTCATTCTTATAAATGTTCTGGGCTCACAGAGTGAGGCATAAGCTGCTCAAACCGTTTGTGCTCAATTGCAGCCCTCGATGTCATTGCTAATGAAAGAAAAGAACTCTTTGCAAGCTTCACAATATGAGGCAACCAATGTTCTTTGCCACTCGCTCTATAGAATAATATTTGTAGAAGAAATCACATAATTGTGCCCTATAAATTGCGTTTTGAACTTGGTGTTGCATGGTCTATATGTCAAGTCTTACTATTGAACCCAAGGAAGCCGCTGCACAACCGGATGGGTAATTAGATTTACGCTAGGGGATCATTAACTTTGTTATGACTTAATTTCTGTTCATATATAAAATAGTACGATCCGTTCACGAACAACGTCAGTGTTGTTTTCTTTTTGTCTCTTTTAGTAGGTACGTTTGAGTCTAAATGTAATGATAAAACTCTCCAACATAACAATAAAAGAAAGTCTCAAGGCACTGTTAGGGGCTATTACGCCACGTCTCTAGGGAGAAGGAGGGGTAAATAATTTGTTATTGCCTTTCAGGGATTAACATTGATGTAAAAAACAACGTCAAGCTCAGAAAATTTTGAACATTGGATTTTTACTAATTCCTCCAAAAACGATTTTTTTATCGTCTTATTTAATTCTAGAAATGAAATTTACAGAGCCTTTAAAGTGCTTTAATTTTGCAGGAGTTTTTAAATTTTAATAATTTTAAGGGGAATGTTCTTCGGAAAGTAAGCGAATAAGCGTTAATTTCTCACTGCGCTATCATGGATTGTTTACAATTACCCAGTTATTTTTCAAAAATTCTTATTGGCACTGACGTGTATTGTATCTTGTGTGTAATTGTTGTGCTTCTACTAAAATTGAAACTCAGGCATAAGATGTGGTGCTCAAAGAGAAAAAATAGTATCCTCATCCAAATAGCTATTTCTGTCTTCACATGCAACTAGACTTCGACTCAGCCAAAAAGTATTGTTCACTAAGAGGTTGTGTGGATCGATATAAAAGATGTTGAAGCATTAAGGTTCAAAGCTCCCAAGTTCTGGTTGGTATAGAGCAATTACGGATATGACTCCAGACCTCCTATCCCTTTAGACCCCTACATTTCCGAAATGAAAATCTTGTGATGTTACACAGGGATTCGGGGAGGGGATAATTTTGTTTGTGACAATATGTGACAATGTGGAGAAAGGGGTAAAAATCTCCCAAAATTTGAATGATGTATTTTTTAATGGCCTCTCGTTAACGTTCTGTAAAGGCAACTCTTTGACAGTAGAGAGGCATAAGACACATTGAACATGTACCAGATTGAGCCTTAGAAATAGTTTGAACTATACGTGTTTTGCCGGGACAGATTAAAATGACATCCCAACTCGTACACCCGTATGCCCACATCCAAATAATACATGCTCGTTGGGACATATCTGAGGTGCAAATCTCTTATGATTTCGTGACAAATAGTATTTACTAAATAAATGAAGGGACGGTCATGCAGATGTAAGTCTCCTTAGATATTGTAACCATGCTTGCATTCAAATAAAAGGAGCCTAGAAGCACTCAAAAGCCCAAATCTCTGCTAAGCCAGTTTTCTGAAGATTTAAATGGGTTTGTACTTATAGGCTCATAGTATATACTCATGGTAACTAAATTTTCCCCGCGAGGATTTCCATACTTGTTGTGGTTTTGTGGTTGTATGACTGCTGAAAATTTTAAAGTGATTAAGAATGCAAGATTTTATTCAGATTATAACTAAAAAGAATAATCTCGAGCCAGTTGGTATTCCATCATACTGTAAAAAAATCATTCGATACATTAATAACATTTTGAGGTATAAGTGAGGTTAGAGATCCAGTACGAGTACGAGTACGAATGTAATACTGGGCATTTTCTCTGCGCATCAACAGCGGAATCGCTTTTGAAACTTGTACATTGGCAAGTTCTCTACGAAATCTGTAACAAACATCATTCTGCGATAAACAGGTTTAACTTTTTTGGAAATACGACATCGAATTTTAAAACTAAGGAAAGTAGGAGGTCAGAGAATCAGGAAACGTTTGGGTAGAGTATGATGACGTCTGTAGAGGCCTATAAATAAGTTTTTCCCACCTTATTTGTTTCCACTGAAACTGTCATCGACCTGATGTGATGATCTTAGCTCTCATTTAACACTGAACAAGCACGACTAGACACTGAGCTTATTATGATCCAAGCTTGTACTTGTACTGGATCTAAACCTCTCTGTTTGCTAACCAATAAACAGACCCTGCTAAAAATATAAGCACCTTTGCGGAGATAACAAATTGTAATAAAATAACGATAAAAACAGAACTTGCTTTTTATTTCTGACAATATAAATGGGCCTAAACAATCAAAACTAAAAAACTTTCCATCATAAAACAGTAACCTGACTGTGCAGAAGACAATCTGACCTCATATTCAAAAGCAAAGTGCAGAGAAACCGAGACAAGGTAATCTGCACTAATTTCGTGACTATTCACATTATACTTTTGGCAATCAAAACACGGCATAATAATACATCTTGGTGCTTGAACTGACATAGGATTTTGTAGGGCTATTTTTTGCCCCTGCCAGAGTTTGTCGATCATATTCAAGCAGCAAAGGTCGTAACGGAGGTTAATGAATTTCTTACTGCGAGGCATCGTGGTCCGTGAAGATCCCCTATATTTCGTTTATAGAAGGCTTGTAAACTTCAAATACTAGAAACAACTCATTCCTTTAAGACTTTTTCTTGACATAAACTCAAAGATTTGATAATAGTGCACTCTTCTTAGCAAAAAATGTTGTATTGGTCAAGATGCCAAGTGATTGTTCTTGTGCCACAATTTATCAAAATATCAGAGGATACGTGGGTTGGTTCTGTCATTAAAATTTTAGTCAGCAGGATTTAAATATTCCATGCCTCAATTAATTGAAATATAAGATGATTACAGATTCAATATTTAAATTTATTACTATGAGTTTCTTAGCAATTGAAATCAATTGTCAATAAATAAAGAAAAGATCTGAAGTATGGCAAATAAGGAAGATCTATTTCTACCGATTCATGTCCTTCATTTTATTCAATATAAATCCTTTTCCGTACAAATGCTGTAAAAGGCTGCAAATCAGTATTTTTCAAATAATGAAGGAATATAGCAAAAAAACAATACAACAAGCAAAAAAACAACCTAAAAATATAGAGGTAATCTGTATACAATAAGTAGCTCATAGTCTTCTTCTGAACGGTAAATGCAAGTTTGGAAAAAGCGTCATGGGAAAGTCCCAGACAAAAATCCCGTAACAAAAATATAAAGCAAATAGAGAGTACTACAGCAAAGCCATTGCAGTCGTACCAAAAATGGTCGACTAGAAAGATAGTCCAGCTGGTTTTATTCCAACATTTTGACACGTTTACGTAAAGGGTACTTCTAAGAAAGGTTTCATAAAGAATGAAGAAAGAGTGACTTAGTTAGCCTGCATAACATGTTGACAAATGGCCAGGGTAATTGTTTCAATATTCAAGGCAAGTTATTTTTCCAGCCACATTTTTCTAAGTTAAAGTAAGTTGTTTGCAACAATTAAAGTTGCTCTAAATTTTCTGAATCCAAGTACCGGTGTAGCCCTCAAAGGGACAAAATGATTACCTAAAAGATTCTTTTTAAAAGCATTTTAAAGAGAAGAAAGAGTCGACTGAGAACAAATCCTCTTGGGACACCCCAGGTACCATTAAAATTGTTTTGAAAGATAAGAACAAAACCAAGTTAATTCCATTCTTCTTATTCCATAGTGGTTACGTTTTAAGAAGTATTTTATGCATGATTTATAAAAAAACCACAGAATTCAAACTGCATATATTTATGTAGAAAATCATTAAGACACTTGTTTTGTATTTTCTCCATAAGGTTTCTGCATAAAACGGTTTAATTTTTGTTTGAATACTTTAAAGACTAGTAGCTTATCTACTTTGTTTGTTTGGACAAATTCATGATGGCAGATAAAATTGCAAAGACAGCTGGGGTGATAAAAAGCAAATGCTCAAAGCTATTTTGAAAATAGTCCATGAAAAGACTTGTTCTACTTGTTCTAAGTATACTTCCTGTAGTATTATGAGCTACATTATTATGTAAATTATAAAATGCTTTCATGTGTTAATAATAAAATTTTCTTTTAATATTGACTCATAAGTATATATATGTATATACAGGACGCAGGTATATACATATATATACAGGACGCAGGGCTTTGCATTCCAACCTCTTAGTCACATTATTATTTACGAAAACATAATAGTATGTTCCGATGAAGATATAGAACCGTGAGTTAAAAGGGTCTGTTTGATTAGGGAATGAACGAGATTATTGAAGTTGACAAGGAGCAGTCGCCTTGGCTTTGTAATTCAGTTCAGGTGGCCATATTAAAGGCGTCAAATGAAGAATCCAACTGTTTTGTATCTAGAAATCTTGACTGTTGGCCTTGTTAATGGTAAACCGCTTGCAGGGGTTCTAATTATAAAAGAATGGCCCTTTTGCCTTATCAAAAAAGTGGTGCCATTGACAAAGTGACAGTATTAACGAAGAATCTATAGTGGTTGCACTGTATCCCTCAGACTTGCTAGTATTTTAATTAAAACTTCTGTTAAACGTTCAGTCTTTAACAGTGACTTGCTGGCAAGTAATCATTTAGGGGGGGTACTTCATAAATGAGTAAAATGACGCCCTTTGATATCCGCTCAAACCTCATTTTTACGACTAAACTTCTGATTATATGGATACCAATGGGAACCACCCCTTCATTATAAAGAACTATTCACGCTCCCTAATGACAGATCAACAATTTGTATAAAAACACCGAGCCGGACTCTGGTTAAGATTTGGAAAATAAAAACAAACTTGTTTTCTTCTAATCATCAAGAACTCGCAAATTTGCACAATAAAAAGCATCATCAAATGCCTATAAATACTGTCTTAAATATAACAATGTTTATCATAAAGTTTCAAATTTCAGTAATCGTGAGACACAAGTTACACAATGAGTGCTTGAAATGAACAAGACCGCAGCTTTTTATGAAAACATTTTCCTTGGAAATACTGAATCGTATTCGACGTAATCTAATAATGTACCAGAAAAACAAAACCATTTTGGAAAATTTTATTTGACTAGACAAAATTTCTTTGGTTTGCAAGACCTTGAAATGCTGAAATAAGATGCGCATGCCGAGCGAGAGTATCAAAAAGAAAAACGTTAATAAATCTTCAAGGATATTTACAATTGTCTCTCTTGGATATCATCACTAACTATTGTTAAACAAACAAGGCATTTATATATACAAATCTCTTGTACATCTAAATTTATGACAACATGGATAATAGTAAGAGTAAATCATCTCTCCTCAATAAAAAACTGGCTCCATTAATTTTAAAATTAATTTTATACGAACAATTTTATAGGAATAGAAACCAGAATATTGGCCAAAAATCAATGAAAAAGCTACCTTTAACACCAAAACAACCACCCACCCCCTCAAGCTACGCCTCTGGTCCTAATGTAAAAAGCAGAATCTCGGCTAACAGAGCCGAAGCGGTTGTCATATAGACGTTTTTATAAGATACCTAGCTAAGGCCTCTAAAGTTTCTTAATTGTGGAGCATTTGTAGTCACGTTTTCCCAGTGAAATTTTCTAAAAACTAATTTTGAATATTTGAAAAAGTGTTTGTCCAAACACGCAGCATAAAAAGAGCAAGCATGTGCATTCATTGAACAAACAAGACTGTCTTTAAAATTAAGCTATATTTCTCGTCAGTCATTTTTAGGCTAAATTGAGCTTAAAGCACACTGTAAAACCATTCGCTGTGGTTATTTCTTTTACAAGAATCAAAAGTTAGATACTTGCAAGTGCTGTTTCATTTACCAATGAAAGTTTCGTTAACTCTTTAGTCTTTTACCAATGAGTTTCTTAAAACGTGGCTTCATATAAGAAACATGTACTGTAAAAACTACAAAGTGACATGACTTGACATAGAAATACAAAAATAAATCATGCTTGATAATTTAATTATCTGTTCCTTATCCCAGGTCGGACACCTGAAATTTCTTCAAAATCCATCCATAAGTTTTTGAGTTATCTTGCCAACAAACAGACAGACAGACAGACAAACGAACAATCCCTGGCACAGACATAACCTTCTGGCGGAGGTCATTAATTCATATCATACAATTAACGTGAAGTCTTTGAAAACGTAACCGCACAATGTGTAAATGTGTTCTATTTTCCCCATCGAATTACCTACCGTCCTTTTCCATTTGTTTGTCTCCATACTACTTTGTCGCCACTGCAGTAGATATCCAGTCTTCAGTGATATGTCATTGACAAATGATAGATTAGACTATTTTCAGCCTTTTTAGGGTCCCCTCAAAGTATTGCATAATCGACATGTAGCTTTGCCGCCCCTTAAAAAAAGTTCTCCCGGTCAGCACACCACTGGCCTTTCAAATTACCTCATTTTGATGAACGGTTTCTGACACTTGAGAAGAGAACGGAATAGTACACAAATGTTTTTTCCTTGAGCACGTCATAGAGTGTCTTAATGAATGTAGATAACACACTAGTGAAAACTAATACAAAACAAAACGTTTTCTGTGTACAAAAGTAAAGAAATTGCCAATATAATTGGTTTAATTTCACGGCATCGTTATCGGGTACATCGGGGCCTTGAAGATGAAAAAAGGCACTCTTAAAACAAAACTTTGATGCCTGAATGTGATGTCCGCAAGCGATATTTGAAACTATTAATTGGTTTATGCTTAAGTAATTTGATAAGTTCGTCCATTGACTCTGTATGCAGAGCATGGTATTTACTACCTTATTACATGAAATTACGGGTGCAACTTAATTAAAGAATGCTTCCATAAAAATTCTTTAAAGAAAACAAAACTTAAATTCTGTGTATCCTTCAGTTCACAAGCTTAATTTTTTGGTTACCCTAAATTTACGATTTCTTTATTTTTGTATGTTTATTTTAGACTAATGTCATTCAAAATGTGATATTTCCTTAAGAAAGTCTCTGTATTATCAATCTTCAAAACAAAAATTAAGTACAAAAAATTCCTTAATTAATGTAACTGAAAACGCATTTGAGAGGAAACATTTCCTTAATTAATGTAATTGAAACTCATTTTCTTTCAGTAAATTCCTTAAATTAATTTTCCCAATTTGTAATTACTTACGTTGGGCTCACCCGCAATTTCGTATAATATGGTAGTTTCACCTATGCGACCATCAAAGCTAGTATATACGTTAGCACTGATTACTTATCTGCGACAAAGATCTACCTGCAATGACTTGTTGTTCATTTTCGTAAGTGAAGTTAAATCAATTTCATTACAGGCTAACATTCGTAAACACGTATGAAGTAATCAAAATATTTGCCGTTTGCCAAGGTTTGTCCATGGCCTCAGTGATAGAATTGAGTATACGTTGGAAACCGCGATTTAATAATCTCCCCGGGAAACGTTATGAAGACTATGGCATCCACTTTTTTATGAATAAGCTTAAGTTTCATAAGGGTTCAGACTGGCGTTAGAAAATCAAGAATATAACTACAGCACTTATAATGTGAGCATATTTGGGAAAGGGAAGTTTTTTTTTCGCCGAGGTACTTTTTAATTTGTTTTACAAGAAGAACCCTGTGTAGAGAGAAAGAGCTTGTCTTTCCTATTTGACTTCAAATAGCGATCATTAATTTGTCCCCTTTTGTCTGCTTTTAATTGGATTATTTCTATTCAAACCAGAGTGAAATATGTAGAGGAAGAAAAAATGTTTTACATCAAAGCCTTTATTTGGATGTTACCCAACGGGTCCATGGGCCCTTTTGCTTCATCGTCTAATATTACGAGGACCCAGGAACATAAGAGATGTTAAAACGAAAAATGTTCCTGATGTTACATAATTTAATGTTTTCCTGCTGAGGACAATTTTAAAGTTTGTTACATCAAAACAATCTTTTGGACCGATGCCTGACTTTCACTAAAGTTGATATTGTCCCGATGATAGTTCACCTCACAGTCTAGTGACGTTTGGTAAGTTAGTTGCAACATTTTGACTTTGGAAGTGGAAGAGCGAGAAAGAAGGCAAGCTATTTTTCAATATAGAAGATGTACTATAGGGACAACCGACTAAATTTTTATTTATAAATATTTGTGAAAAAACATTAATTACATTGTTTCATGCCGTCGTCTTTCATGACGTGTTAACACTTACAACAGATTTGTATATTTGCACTTTTCCTTAAGTTTGACAAATGAAACAATAACTGAAGGAAAAACTTCCTATATTGTGGCAATATCAAGGACTGAGCTAAATATATTATTTCTCTGCAAAAGGTTACATCTTCATGCTTACAACAAGCGTGTTAGGGTGAGTATTTTACTTCCAATACTTAATTATGAATACATATATATGACTATAATATACATGATATACATGTATAAGCCAAGGATGGGACATAATCACAATAAATGTTTCAGGAGAAAGCTTAACATAACTGAACTCACAATTGTTAGGTTCAGAAATTGTAGATCAAACATCTATACCATGCCGCCACAGAGGCATAGCCAAGGAAAAAGTAAGTCCTTAATATTACGAACCCAGCAGTCAGGAATAAATATAGTGTATTTTTTTGTGTTTTGGCTTCGTCTTCATCAGTGTGAAATATAGCATAGTTAAAGCGTCATCACTATCAACTATGTCACTTTTGTTTTATGCCCACTTCATGTGTATAACATGCTACTGTTCCATATATAAGCCAAAGCGCAATGTTAAAATAGGAGGCAACTGTTAGTTATTTATTTATAGCTGAAAGTTTCTAAATATAGAATTTTTTGATGTTTTAATCTTGTTCAAACATTTCCTTTATTTCTAGTATGAAGTATGAGCTGTTGATCACTGAATAGATTAGATCAAGCAAAAAAAGATAGATAGCTAGATAGATAGATAGATAGATAGATAGATAGATAGATAAATAGATAGATAGATAGATAGATAGATAGATAGATAGAT
>JANTCA010066721.1:0-15986 GCA_024741275.1 Chironex yamaguchii | reverse complement strand
GAGAGAAGCATTAGGAGTCACCTAGAGAGGTAGAATGATCAATAGCTGGAGAAGAGAAAAAAAATTAACTAAATTACATCGTTGATGTAATCATGAAAAGAAAGTGAAGATAGGCAGAACACGTAACAAGAGCATGTGACGACTGATGGACACAAAGAGATCACGAGGAAGGCAGAAAAAAGAAGGTGAGATGAGTTATGCTGAAAAGAACTGAGAAGGATTAACCAGAAGCAGGAAGTCGTAGCATAAAATGAAGAGCGTCTTCTTCCAGCAGTAGGCAATTATAAGCCATGATTGATTGATTAATTAAGAGTCTGATATGTCGATTAGAGTTCTACTATTCAATTTGCAGGCATCGTCACCAGTAATGCTAGTAATGATTGCCTATCCGTCTACTTAGTAGTCACTCTTATTGTCGGTTCCATCCAACCATCCATCTGTCCACCAGACTGTTTCTCTGTCAATACATTGCCCTTTATTGTTTGGTTTGCCGAATAATGCTAGCGAAAGATTAGTACTCCTTTTTGAAAGGCTGCCCACAAATGTTATTTGAAAAGACCGAATGAGCTTTTGCGAATTTGAAGAAAGATCAAATAGCGAAAACTAAGTAGAAGGTTGTGAAGAAGTTAAGAAGCGAAAAGAAAGGTCAAGTTTGCCTACAGATCATTTTAAAAAAGAAATGGTCGCAATAATTACTAAGATAACACTGTCATAACATGTTTTAATATTTTCAAAATTTTTGATTGCTCTATGAGTTGAAGTTTACAAATTGGTTAACATGTTCAAAGTATAAAAATGGCACTACTAATTACTCATGGTTATGATCTTATTATTCTAACACATTCTTACAATTATACCTTATATACGTTACGTATGTTATATATACATATATTTCTCCATTAAATAAACAGACGTTCAGTTATTTCAAATGTCAAGTTAAAATGAAAGTCTTTTTATTTAATGGGAAAAAACCTAAATTATAATGAACAGTGTTGTTTGCGTCGTCTTCTAATTAGGAGACTAATGTCGAAGCGTTTTAATTGACTAGTGTATTTATATATTATATTCAGGCATCGATAGTCGTCTCGTACCGTAGTGTCACTTTAAAATCCAGTTGAGATTTACTGAATAGTCCATGTATTTAGGGGGAAAATTAAAATCTATCATATCTTTTAAAATTGTTCTTTGCTTCGTTCAAATATTAAACTGATTTACGGAATAACTGAATACAAAACACCACATTGATTTGAGCTGGTGAATGTAATGTGATGGTAATTGGCTCCGAAAACATCCACTTGGATATCGGTCCCTATTCTGTGATATTTAAGTCTTATTAAGCCTAGGTCAGCTGACTTTAAACCTCTCTGTTAGTTGTGAGCAATTACCTTATCCGTTGGGCATTAAAAGTTAATGCGATTTCATCATCAAACAAGAGCTAAAAATGACAAGCTGATATTTTCATCAAGACGATACACGCAATCTTATTTGAAATCAGCGAAATAATGAGATGTTACTTCTTCAAGTTAAATTTCATGGTGCTAATAAATGCAATTGCATCATTACCATATAACCATTCGGAGATCTGGACACTACAGTGAGTCAGAATTTGCTACATTTTGAATAGTGTATTAGCTGTGTGTTGTCAGTTATGATCAGTGGTCATTGGAACGCATTGGTCCCTTGTGCCAAAATATTCAATGATATGTGAGGTTCCTCATATTGACTCAGGTCGCACTTCAGGTTAACCTGACAATGGACGGTGGTCTATATGGAAACAAGCTGTTTTTCCTGCTAAGAGTTCATGTACTATTGGAGAAAAAGTAGCACTCTGAGTATAGTTTCTCTGATGGAAAGGTGGGGTTTTTTGGTAAAAGCATAGACGTTTTTACTAATGTCTTCTTTGGAAAGGCCGTGGAGCAGATGCTATTCATTGCCTGTTGGATGATTGATGACGATAGATCCAAGAATTGTCCTCCACTTTACGTCATGTCAATTTGTCAAGTTTGGAAAAATGCCTCTTAGGACTATGGTATGTTACTTTTCCACCTTATTTTAAATTAGGCTTAAATACCTCTTGTGTGAGGATGCCACTGGTGACAAAGCTCCCCAATCCTTTTGTTGTTTTGTATACCATGCCCATCGTTACTATTACTAAGCTTCTTTTTAAATAGCCACGTCCCTTCCATTTGACTTGTGTCAACTGTCTTGGGGGTTCTATTTCATAAACTAAAATACGTGTGTAGTATATGTCAGTTCTCCTTTTGTTATTTTGTTACAGAGATTTTTGATAGTTATCATCATCATCATCATCATCATATGCCCAGACACAACCTTGCACCACCTGGCTTGGTCCTGTACTTCCTTCATTACTTGGTCATGCCATCTAATGGGTGGTCTATCTCTGCCAAGGTTGCTAATGAAGTCTTGTTTGACTACTGCTCCGACAAAACTTTCTGTTGGCCGTCTAGCTACTTGTCCAAACTAACGCAGTCTCCTTATTTAGATGATGTCAAGAATGTGTTCGACACCCAGCTTCTCCCTAATTTTCTCATTTGGTATTCTGTGGTAACTGGTAATACCAAGGATTGCTTTGTGGCATCTCATTTCGAATGATAGTCATATGTAAGTATATTAGTTCGCTGCTTATATGGTTCCAGTAAACTACCTCAAGTAACTAAGCTGACTATTTAATCGGAAATAATTTTTTTGTTGTGTTTTCAATTAAAGTCGAAAGTAGGTACAACTTTTCTCCGTCGGGATCAGCTACCCTAATTCTTGCCACTTTATATATGGATCTTAAGAGGATTTTTTGTCTACGCACTTAGTATAAACATGGTAGCAATTATTTTAGGAAAATGAACACTACGAAGATAAGGTTTAATATAAGGTGCTAGGTAGCTGTTGACTACATTATTCCTATTTTCGAAAAGTATTGTTCTAAAGATTTACATGAAAACGCAATACATTTTGGTAAGAATTGGTAAGGAAAAGGCTTTACTATAGATACATTTGTCTCAAGCTGACCCCGTAACAAAGTACGTTTTCGTACTGCATGCTCTATTAAATCCTAATGCTGCCGTGTGAAAAGCAACAAATAGTGTCGCAGTGTTTAAGCTTAGGCTGGTTCCCGTTTAGTCGTAAACATTATGCAACATTTGCACAACACGATGTTGTACGCAGTGCCGTAGCCACCGGGGGGGGGGCAGGGATCAGGCCCCCAAAAGTTTCAAGCACGTTTTTTTTAAAAAAACAGTTGTTAATAATAAATAGAAAAGAAAAGAATTACTGAATAGATAGAAGATAAAGAGTATTAATGCAGCGGTATTTGTTTTGATTTGTCTGATTTCATGTTTCATCGATTAATCTTTTTTATATTATTTTATTTGTTCTCCTAGATACGATCTCTTTGGTCTTTTGCTGCATAAATATGATATTGATTTTAAAGACCCGTGCTTTTATTGCTTTGTGTGACTTACAATTTGTTTACCTTCACTCCCTTACGCCGAGAACTATAACACAAAACTGGAATTGTGCCTCTCCTTTTAGAGCGAGGTAGGACATGAGCGTAACTGTTTTTACAAAAACTTTTCGTAAGACATTTTGTTTCCATTATATCTTTTACTTTTTGTAATCAAATTTGAATTCCCAAGTGTTTCATGCCACTTAACTTGCCTGAAAATCTTTATAAAATAAATCAAGTAATAAACAAAAGTTTACCACTTTATCATGAATTTTTTGCAAGAGTAGTTGATTTTTTATTCCACTCTCAATTTATGTTCAGGATAGCATTTATAGCCGTTCCAGAGAGAGAGATTTGGAAACAATTTTCTTCCTTGTCGCCTCCACCCATGGTGTACCCCTCTCCGATACTAAATGAAACAAGAAAAGAAACCTTGGACATAGTAGTATATATCTGTTGGTTTGTGTATTTTGTGTTTTATAATAGTTTATATTATGTTTTTTGTTCACCTTGTACGTTAATCATTGTGTTGTATAACTCAAAAACAAGTAGAAAATGTAGTGTTTTAGCACATCTAGAGGGGTTAGAAACCTGAAAAGTTTTCGAAGGGGGCTTCGCCCCCTAAGACTCCCACTGGGGGCTCAAAGCCCCCAGCCCCGTTTGCATTCGCTTCATGAATGTACTACGAGCTTTTGTCGTAGTATATTTTTTTTGTTTCCACCCCTGGCCCCCCCTAAAAGAAAATTCGTGCTTACGGCACTGGTACGACAGTTGTATAGCAGTTGCCTAACCTTCAAACCTACAGCACATAATTTCCATTAAAACCTTTGTCGCAAAAATTTTGGTGCTCGAACTGTTTTGACAATAAATGTTTTTTCCTTGGACCAGAATATTTCGTTGAAATCAAACATTCAAATTGTCTTAAATCTGTTGTAACCTAGTTTCTATCAGACAGAAATAAGCTGATTGTTGTGCAACAGTCGTGTAACTGTTGTACAAATAGAGTCTTTTCTATTGGTATTACTCATGTTGTACGGTGGTTGCGCGATTCTCCTCTGTTGCACAACACGTTTGACGTTGCAAAACACTTTGTCTCCATACAACCGAGTTTAGTCGCACAACTGCTGTGCGATGGTGGCGACACGTTTTAGTGATATGGAACCGGCTTTAATGGACAAAAGTTCTCTTCTGTTTTGGCAGAAGCGCTGTTGAAACGATTTCAGCAAAAGCATGCCCTCTGGTTTCAAGCAGAACTCTTTATCCTACGGTCTGACGTCTGCTTGGAAGTTTGCAGTGATTTTTATATTTCACATCCATTAATCAGAAAAAAGAAAGTGTAAAAACTTCTCTGTGGCAAATTAGGAATCCCTGTTTAGCATTTTGATGAAGGGAACTTTCAAAATGTAAGAAGTAAAAAAAGCGTAATAAAATCTCACTCAACAAGGTAAAGGAACAAAGACAACATTTCGTGTGATTTCAAACTCATTTGACTAAACGTTTTCCAAATCAAGAGAAAGCACGACCAGTTGGTTCAAGGTTCAACAGAATAAATTGAAACCCTGCGTATTTAAGTCCGATTTCTGTGATCATCAAGCATTCCATTTATATTCTCCTGTTTACAAAGCAGAACATTGTACAGTTTAAATGAGGAAACCTGCTCTCAAAACACCGTTCTTTAAACACCAATGAAATTAACAGCACATGTTATCTTGTAAAATTGTAGAGAATTTTGCATACTGTAATTGAATAGCAATGATTATCTGACTGTACATAACAGCTTATGTGTCCCTAATGTTGACAGTTATCGCTACAATGAGCTGAAAAACAAACGAACTTGTCCTTCTACGAGCCAAAATATCATTACCGTACACCAAATCCGATTTTTCCAGGACGTTGGTTGTCGTTTTCTTTGTTTGCATATCAGTAGATATCCTCTTAATAGAATGATATAGCGTACATCTGCAAGTCAATTGTTACATACTGTCTAGAGTAGTTGACGGTTTATGTTAGAGCAATTAAAGAAGTGCTTGTTGCCTCCTCGCGAACTGACCCTTCCTTTCGATGCCCTTACCTTTGCAAGGGGATTAAAATAACCATTGCCTCTTTCAAGCAGTAATTACAACGAGAGGATCTGCAAAGATTTTGACAAATAAATTATTGAAGGCCTACAATGTCAGGCACTTCTTTTTTGTCACGCAACTAACCCTTCTATTTCTGGGTTTGAAGAATTTTGTATGTTTGTACGTGCTTTAGCAGCAAAAATATGTCCTTCGTGTGATTTTTCTGCTTGATTCGGGTGGTCGAAAATCTATACCGTATATATTCTATACCAGACCACAGACTTAGACAGTGCCTCTTTAATAAGGATTATATCACCTCTCCGAATGATAGCGACTGACTTTTCACTCTCGAATCTTTCAATAAAATGCGAGTGCTGAACCTGTGTACCACTTTGCAACGCAGTTTAACCAAACCTTGCTTTTTCCATAAGACTTTAAGACTTCTCTGCAGTAGTAACACAGTTCGTAAATTAGCACGATCATGAACGAGAGGGTTCGAAGCCGCCTGCGGAAGGAATTTCTCGCAACGGTCCTGAAAGTAACGCCGTCTGACCAACAGTGACATTGATAAGTTTCTATTGTGAAGTAGGTCAGATAGAGTGTTTTGCGTTAGTAAGTAAGAAGTACCTTATGAATGTTATAAAAAAGTACAAGTGGCATCAGCCATATGTGAGTGGGAAAAATGAAAACCATAATAAGAAGTGTCTTATTTTTACGTCCTATCGGTGACATCTAATTGAGCAGACTTGTGTTTGCACGCCACCGACATCTTCTTATACAATTTCTGTATTTCATATCTGTCCTATCTTTGCGATCAGTTGTCCTCTTCCTCCTAGGTCCTTCAGTATCCACACCTAATTCCTTTCTTAGGTAATGTTCAGTCCACCAGCTCACCTAACTAAACTCTGTGGAATGAGTTTCTTGGGTGAATGAATAGTTCTGAATAGAAATCACCAGGGTGGTCTTTTGTTAAAAACAGAAAGTAAGGTATGATTATGACCACCAAGACGTTGAACCAGGGTTTCGTAAGTCTGTCGCCTTTCCTACTGAGCTAAACATGCCACTTGTACAGCGTATGTGATGTTCGTCCATCACAGGCAATGGCGACTACGACTTCAGTATCACTGGTTGCGGTGAGTGCGAAGATGGCCGGTCCTCGCTAGAAATTGTCTCTTGCAAAGGGGATAGGTCGGTGCCTAAAGCGAGCCAGGCTGCGAAGTGATGTTTGCCCTATTTTTCCGTCGCTGACTCTTCTGCTCCTGCTCGTCCACTGACTTTGCCTCGTAATTTCCCACACCAGAGTGGACTAGGGTGCGCCATGCAGACAGACACCCAGTAACCGGGGTAGACAATCGAAGTTGAATGACTAATAATTTTGCGACCTTTCCTACTAATGTGTTTATCTCAGTAGGAAAGGTGTCAGATTTTCAGTCATGAGTCCAGGGTTCGACGCTCAGGTGGTCATAATAATACTTTAATTTCTGTTCTCAAATAAATGGTTGCTCACATAAGACAATACTGTCAAGTAACTTATGTCTCTTACTGTCTGAGGTGTTACTGTAGACTTGAAATGTGCATCAACATTTTCCTCAAAGCACAAGGAAACAACACAACTGATTTTCTGAACTCACTGGAAAACACCTACCAAACATACTCTTTACTTCGTAGGCTGTGTCATTGCTTCGACTTTTACAAATGTTATTGTGCACAACGCAGCCAAGGGCTTTAGCTTTCAGCCGTAAGAACCTTTTGTAGTACCAGCATATTTTATTTTCAAACAACAACCCAAGAGCGGCTAACCAAGGAACTTATTCCTTTCTTCTTACTTTCTTGAAATTTATGATCCCTCTTTCGCTAATCCTACCCTCTTCCCGATGTTACCTGTTTAAAAGAACTCAATTCATCAGTTTTCTCGGTACTTTAAGAGTTCCTTGGCCATAATTTGAGTTTATAGTTTCATTGAAAAGATCCTTAAAACTTTTGACAAAAAGTACTAGGTTACTTTCTGATGCCCTGCTTTCTTCCAAATCAGCAGAATGATCTTTTTGTGAGGTGACTAAGTCGAAAATTCAGGAATTGTACTTTTTACCGTTCACAAGGGAAATAACATTGCTACTTACATTTACTTGAATAGAGAACTCCGAGATCACTAACTTGCTTTCCAAGAGATGTAGGAATCACATCTACACATGTTACATGAAAGCACTTGTTCCAGCCACTGTACGCCAAGCATCAGTTCCTCCTAGAGAACAACCCTCTCGAGCTTGCAAAGGGAAAATGACTTCCAAAACATGTGATATAAGGACGAGAATTTTCGGATAATTGGCACAGCTAGATCGTCCTTTCTTCTAAGTGTATTGGAGTCTATCAACAAGAAAACCAGTACTCTGTAGGCAGAAAGAGTTCACTTTTTCACTTGGACTCTACCAATAATGTGTTGCTTCTTCATTTTCACTTTCTTGTTTTTGATTGACTAGTTTGCCATATATATATACTTTCCTTTCTGACGCTTCATACTCTGAAGAGTGTCAGACGAAAAAAGCTTTTAAGTATGTTTTTAGCGCAATGTCGCAACTTTTCAAGGCGATATTCTAATAGTACATTATAATTTTGAGTCACTTTTTACACGAGTTGGATTTTGACGATAAATTCGCCTTGGATTTAATGATAACATTGGATTTGACAAGACGAAAATTTGACACGAGAGCAACGTATAACTGGGCCTCAGGCCCATTAATTACAGTAGACTCCCGGTTATTCGAACCGGCAGTTATTCGAAATTCTCTGTTACTCGAAGTAATTTTTATTTTACACGGTTTTTCCCTAACAGACCCGCACTTATTCGAACTCGCACTTATTTGAAGTTTCGTTTATTCCAAGTTATTTTACGCTCCCTTTACAAAGGACCTCTGTTATCTGAATTTCGAAAAGTCCTTATTGACATAGTAGAAAAAATGAGGAAATCGAAATGGTAAAGATTGTATTTTCTCATTAAAAATCAAACAAAGAAACTCGTAAGAGCTTAGCAATTTTACAATTCCCGCTGAAATTTAATTTGTAAGGTATTCTTGTTCTCTTATTGTCACCTGTATTTTATTCCTTATTCATACCTTACTTCTTGAAACTTACAAATTCTAGCTAAATCTCAGTTATACGAACCCCTGTATATTGGGACCAATTTTAAACTTCCCTTGAAGGTTCGAATAACCTAGAGTTTACTGTAGATATATATTGCCCTGGAAGAATATGTAAAGTATACGGTGACTTCATTTAGTCACAAAAGTTACGAGCTTTGTATATTTGTAAGACGATGAGGAATGAGTCTAGTAACCTGGCTTTAGGTTTGCTTGTTCAAAATATTTTCGTATGCTTCAGACAGCAAAATACTACGTAAGCCGAAATCATACTTTAAAGAAAGGAGAGTGGATAGGTCTATAGTCGGCGACTTTGAAATAGAGTGTGTTTAAACGGTTTCAACTTATTGCTTGTCGCTTTCATTTAAGACTTTCAAGCTCTATTTTAAGCATCTATCTTTGTAAAAGATTCGAAGTGACTCTGATTAGTTTGTTTAACGTTGTAAGGTTTAAGCATATAAAGGTAGCAGAGCAGAAGGAGAGCATAAAAATATGGTAGAATAGAGCAGAGTAAGAAGAGCAAGATTCGATGAGTAAAAGCAAGTAGATCCGGACATTGTGTATTGTGCCAGGGACAGATGGAGACCAGTGGAGGCGAGTAGAGTAGATTGCATGGAGAGGAAAGAGGTAGAGTAGAGAGGAGTGGAACAGAACAGAGATTTGAGTGGAGTACAGACGAGCGGAGTAGAGTGAAGAGTAGAGTGAAGAGAGTTATCGTACATTAAGTAGCGATGACTGGAGCAAAGTGAAGACAAGTGGAATGGAAGGGATACGAGTCCATTTGAATGGAGACGAGTAAAGTAGAGGTGAGGAGCGTATGTTGTATGGAGACCAGAAGAGAAGTGAATAGAAAGCATTTGAATTCAGGGATGTGGAGACGAGGGGGTGGAGTGGCGTGGAGAGGGCAATGGTGCACAGAGTCGAGATGAGCGGAGCAAGAATAACTAAAACTAGAATGGAGCGGAGAACAATTCAGTGATGTGGAGACGAGGGACTGGAGTGGAGTGGAGTGGGGAGGGCTATGGTGCATTGAGTCGAGATGAGCGGAGCAAGAATAACTAAAACTAGAATGGAGCGGAGATCAATTCAGTGATGTGGAGACGAGGGAGTGGAGTGACGTGAGGAGGGCTATGGTGCATAGAGTCGAGATGAGCGGAGCAAGAATAACTAAAACTAGAATGGAGCGGAGATGAATTCAGGCATACGGAGACGAGGGAGTGGAGTGGCGTGGGGAGGGCTATAGTGCATAGTCCACTATGTTTGAACAAATTAGAGGAAAGAACGTTCGGGCAGAGCTAAGTAGAGTAAATTGAAAATGAGTATAGTAGGTTTAAGGAGCTTAAAGCAGAGTGTATTAGTAAGAATAGGGTACAGCCGAGCAGATAAGGGAGAAGTGGTGTGAGGTTGTATATTATATCAATCATCTATCGCGTTTTACTTTGATTTGATCCTAAGATTGAATATCAAATCTAACGCTTGCAGTAATGTTTTGCAAGTCAGAACCGATTGACACATGCAGCTGCTAAAATATGTACTGGATGCAAAGATTGGAGAGGCAGTGAACATAATCTCGAATACTTCAAGAGGAAAAAGTAAAGGTATGTTGACTACGTCATCAGGTTAGCATTTACTAATAGTGATAACTAAGTTCTTGAGACATTGTCTGCGCACACAGATTAGTCAATTTTTTGATTATTACAACATTGATACTTTTGAAACTTAAATGTCAAATTCAAGGTCATAGATATTGGTATGGCTATTATTCCCTGCGGTAAGCGGTTACAAGTTCAAATTCCAGCGCTACCGTCTAGGGAGATATCCTTTTTTATTTTAAGGGGTTGTGTTTCATCTTCTGGGTTAGCAGATTGTGTTACAAATGCCCATTTGAAACGCGGTATGTGAATTACCCATACTAAACAAGAACAACTACATTAACAAATCGGCGTATTCACAGTCGAATGCGATTCCGGAGCTCATTCTCTGAAAAGATAGTCCTCGAGATTTACACAAAATCGCAATAGTATCAGTACGAATAGTATACAATTTCTTCAAAAGGCTCCCCTTACTATTGCTGACCGTGAACGTCTTCATTAGGGGAATTTTCTGGTGGTCTGGAAGAACCGAAATTAGTAAAGGAATCTTCCGTCACCTAATGAAGCAGCATGTGCTCATCGCTTATGGATCAAATAAGCCATAATCAAGACGAGGAAGATACGAAGCTTCTCTCTGATTCATTTGATTAGACTAAACCAATTCAAACCGTTTTGCTCCTAAGGTATACGATTTACATAGGCCAGACCACTGTTTTTCCTCAAAAATAATGGTACCGTTGATGATTATTGATACTACCTCTCTACCTGTTTTTCATTTCCATTTGAATTACTGACTAGCGTAATTAAACATTTTCTGTTTTGATCTTCAACAATTATAGAAGTGTACGACCCATTTCATAAGCAGTAAGGTTTTCATAATTCCTATTAAACAATAATCTTGGTTAATTATTTAAGCCTTGAAAATGTGTTGTGAGTAATAGCACGACTTTCCAAACCAGAATATTTCCAGCAGCGCCTTCTGCAAATCCACCATAAAGAAACCAAATCCATTCTTAGTGCTTATTTCAACAGATTATTCATTCACGAGATCTACCCTACTCCAGGGTTACTTCTATGGTGAGAGCATTGTGCGAGAGACTTAGCCATCCAAATTTCAGTACACGTGGCGAATATGTCTATCGTAACATGCTGCTTATAGCAGTGATCAATACTCACCCTTGCGACTCGTTCCTAGGCCATTTTCGGGCAACATCATCATAACCTTGATTATACAGTCAGCAGCAGTAGCAGCTCCGATTTGTGCTACCACAAGAGGCTTGCCTGATAGGTTTTAAACGGCTGAGCATAATATACCACAGCGCAATGATTGGTATCGTTTGATAACGCTGTAATAAACTTATTTTATCCAGCTTGCATCTAGATAAACACATTTGACGTTCATCTAAGAAAGCCAAATCCAACAATATTCCGAACAAGGAACATTTGGTAGTGAAGTATCTTGCTTTTACAAAGCAAGAAATGTAGAATAAGCCGGCATTTTCTCAACAACTATATCATCTGCTTTTAGCACTGACAACAGTGCTCGACGTTCAGGCTTTTGAATGTTTAAACTTAACATCTGTCTTCTACAAAGCCACTTCAGCTTATAACATCCTAGCGAATCAAGACCTTCTCGCTTCCAGGATTATTACTGCTATATAACGTGACCATTGATCAAACATTGCTGAAGCTGTCAATGTCCGATGACCTAAAAGTTTGTATCAAACATTATGTACTCTATGGCGTATATACTTAATACTAGCATGGCTTCATTTGCATAAAATAGCAACGGCGCTACGCTCACCGTAAGAGGGAGGTAGTGTAAGATTATGTCATGAACTTCAAGAAAATGCTTACAAATGCTTTGTTTTGCATAGATAAAACTTATCTTTGAAAGGTTACGTCTGTATTAAAATCTTTTGACTGATATAGAAGTATACGAGACAAGAAAACGATGCATTGTGAACTAGGACAAGCCACATTAAACATCCATATCATGACACACCTGTATACAAGTCCCCTTTACTAGATACATATTATATTTCTATTTATATACTCAGAAATGGTTCGCCCCTTACATTCAATAACTGTGCTGTGTACAGTACATATACATGTTTACACCGCAAAAAGAATCTTTACTTTGATCGTTTAAAAGTTACTTTAGGCTAACCTACTGCAAGTGAGAATATATTTGTCATATTGTGATCAAGAAATTGTATTTACACAAACAAAATCACCTTCGATTTCTCCTGTTATACTAAATGCAAACGTTTTCAGGGAACAAACTTTCTGACAACTCACGATCCAAATGCGTCCATGTATTATTATGCTTCCATTGTATTTATTATTTATTATATATTATTTATTCTTTATTTTGAAATAGCTTACTTCATCGAACTTCTAAACCTTTGAGCTCATTGCCTGCTAAAATGCTGTCCTACATAACACCTTCGTACTTCTAATATTAACATTAACACTTGTATTCTCTTGTGTAGCTCTTCAACCAGTAGCAGTCACTGGGCTTTGTGATAAGCGACACAGACAAAAAATGTCGCCTCAATGTTTTCTTTCAATTTATCGGCAAAAAGTGAGGATTATGCTTTGAAAACTGTCCACCCAGTAGAGCTTCTAGTTTCAAGATTTAATTTCACGCATATAATGACATTTGAAGATGCAATACTGGAACACAGGCCTCGAGCTTTATCCATTTTAGTGATAGTTTATTTTGACGAGTGGCAAATTTCGACACATAACAAATAAATTCTCGCCAGACAAAACTAAAGTTGCAATGGTTAGTTCTACACTAGTAAACACAACAGTGAAACATATCTTAAAAGATGCACAAACTAAAAACACGAGATAACCTATTGTCAGGGCACTCAGATTGCTATGCAAGAACAAAATTACTTCTAATATACATTACTGCTTATGTTTATACAGATCTGTTAAAGTTTTGCTGTCTTGAGACAAAACTCTGCATTTTACTGTAAAATATGCAACAATGTAGAACAGTACAATAAGCGCTACATAATAATGTAGAACGTTCTGAGGAAACAGTACAAGTACTAAAAATGTGATATGCTACCCAGGAATGTGATATGCTACCCAGGTAAGCATCTTAAGAGGCATATTTGACTATCTGTTCAAAATGACACAGGTTAACTTGCAGACTGTAGAAATTGCAAAACAAAGATGGTCAGTCACGATAATGTAAATTAAAATTAAGATTTAGATTCACGAACTGTTGTAATAGAGGGAAATAAGATACCATTGTGAGTTCTACGATACATGAATCGGCCCTCAATAGCTATGCATAGCATAAAAGCTTTCAGATTACAAGCACAATAATATTTGAAAGTAAATATCATTGGCTACCTCCCTATCAGACCATGCCCAAAACTCTGTCAGTTAATAACTTTTATTGTGGTCATGAATTAGATCTGGGTTCTCAGCTTCCACTAAAAGAGAAGACTGATGGTGACTGAACATCAATAAAACTGGGCTGTTTTGATGAGTGACATACTGCATTCAGTTCCTCGGAATTTCATTAAGTGTACACCATAGTCAAGTGAAGCAATGACAATACTACGGGACAAAAACAAAACATGTTATTACTTCAAAGGTAAGAGAAATTTGACAAACACTTGATTTAAATAAGTTACAGTTGTACGCAACGTTGAGTCAGAAAAAATATTAATACTCCCAACAGTCCACTGTTGGGAGTCATAATATCAAGACATATGCAGCTGTTGTGTCATGAAGCACGACACAGCTTCTGTTACAAAATGAACCATACACCACAGACAATAGCCTAAATTTGATCAAGGGATCAGTTACATGTAAATAGAGATATCAGAGTTCTAGTCGCAGTAACAGGTAAATTAAGCTCATAACAGAGACATGTCTCTACGATCGAAAGGAACGCCGGAAAAGAAGCTTCATGTTTCCACAAAAAATTCCCAAAAATTTTAAAGCCACTACATAATCCCAAACTATTTGAGTACTAGAAGTAAAATTTTAATTCTTACTATCAGGCGGAATTCTACATCCACTTTGTGTTTCAAAACGCAAATAACAAGTAAAGTCAATAATATTATTTTACCCACCTTTCGTCATCTACGAAAGTCATGGATGTTAATTCTTTTGCACCACCAATGACCTCTACAATGGAGCAATCTGTAAAAATACAAGAGATGATCTTTGAAAACGTGTTTATTGGGACGTTGTAGTTCTACTGCTGTACAGATCAATAAAGATCCGACAGTGAAGCGACTCAGCCAAAAAAAAAATCAATATGAATGAATTCTTAGTTCAAAATTTGGTCAGTTTAAGTAGATTTTTAGAAACAAACTAAATCTCAAAAGACAGACCAAACAATATTGTGCAAACACTTACCAATATTCTCTACAAGGTTTTAGGCTTTTCCTGGAAGCTCAAAAAATGCGCAATATGAACAACATTTGAGCAATATTTGTAGACGTTTTAGTCTAATTTTTGGATTAAAAAAGCACTAAAGCTCGAAGCTTAAATTTGTGGAGTTGGAAAGTAAACTTTTGTAGCAGGAAGAAAGAACGTACGACTCTCGTATGACTCTTGGAGCTCGGACATATCATTTGACACAAAATAACATGTCTAACGCTTCTTAATATTCCTTCACAGTAACTTACAAAACAAACTAAAACTCAAAATTGCAACAATTCCAGTATGACAATCAGTTTTTTACAAAATAACTAAGAAAATTAGACTAATTCTTGAAGCGACAAAAGATTTGGCCACAAACGTGTTTTTTTACTTTTCCGTTTATGGTTTCTTTTACGAAAAACAATTTGCAAGCTGTGCTATTTTGGTGTACAAAATTATAAAAATGATCAATGAAAAAGGTTCTACGCTTCGTCAGCATATCTTTGATAATAGGATTATAGCAAAATGTAGAATCCAATTCACATGAAAGCAGCTACTTCTGCGTCAATTTAGTGTTGATCTGATAATCTGTGGTTGATTGTCTTACCGTTATCGCTCAATAGCATAACATTTAGCATACTACATACGTTAAATCTATTAGCAGAGGCCATTATTTCGACCAAAGTGGTTCATATACAATCATACCTTTCAATTTTTAAACAATTATTAGAGAAAAAGACCTTTTATCTGTACGCTTTTAAGTTGGCTTAAAAACCGGCAATCAACCTACAAGGAACCTTAGAATGTCCTATCATGATGAACAACATGATATTATTCATTGACAACGTTATCACGAACCCAAGGTAAAGTTGCGGATTCTTAATAGCACATCAGTATGTTTTTAATTGTTTATACCCACCAGAGGTGCCTTGTTTCCAACATCTCACACTGCAGTCTGCTGAAGCAGATACAATCCTAGTGAAAACGCAAAACAGGTCATGAGCTTACTCGAACTGCTTACGGACTGCTGTAAACAGGAAGCATCAAAACATAAAAGCACGGTGCAAGATAAAATCCATACAATCAATCAATCTATTCATTCATTCATTCATTCATTCATTCATTCATTCATTCATTCATTCATCCGTCCGTCCGTCCGTCCGTCCGTATGTATGTATGTATGTATGTATGTATGTATGTATGTATGTATGTATGTATGCACGTATGTATGTATCTATATCTATATCTCTATCTATACCTATACTATATCTACATCTTGATCTATATCCATATCTCTCTATCTCTCTCTATCTATCTATCTATCTATCTATCTATCTAT
>JANTCA010066710.1:0-15986 GCA_024741275.1 Chironex yamaguchii | reverse complement strand
ATAATGATAATGATAATGATAATGATAATGATAATGATAATGATAATGATAATGATAATGATAATGATAATGATAATAATAATAATCATAATAATAACAATAATAATAATAACAATAATAATAATGATAATAATAAACAATAATGCGATAATAATGATAATAGAAATAACATCACCTAAATAAATCGACATATGAATAGATTAAAATATGGACGAAACTAGGGTCGATGGACGTACAGATCTACAAACCTGCAAAAGTAAGAAAAAGTTTGAAAAAGTAAGAAAAAGTATGTCAAAAATATATCTGTGCTAAGACATTACTCCTATGTAACGCTAAGGTCAACAACTTACTGTAATTTCCAGTTTTTGCAGTAACCATTCTTCCTGCCTTCCCAACTCCATTTTGTGTGAAGCCTGCAACTTTTATTGTGTAGTTAGTGTTCATGACAAGCCCGTTAATTTCATAGAAAAATTTTTTCCCATCCACACTAGTCTCGTTTCTCATCTCTATTCTCTCCATCAAGCCTGTTTCCTGGAAAAAGACATAATGACCAAGAATTTCACCTTGTCGATGCACGAGTGGGATTTCAGTCCAGTTGGCCATAATTGAAGACGCACTGGTATTCACTGCTGTAACTTCCAATGGGCCAGACGTTGGAACTAACAACGAAAACAAGCTACCGTTGTGATACAGAAATTTACAAAACACTGTTATTTTTGTTTCTTAACCTTTTTAGACGACGCTTATTATAACTAAACTACCTAATAATTTAAGGCACCATAAACATTTATCATTAAGGTACCTGCATATTATAATTTGATACCTGAGTGTTGTAAGGTAATGAACAACATTTTCCGATAAGTTATCCCAACCATACATCTTTCAAGCACTTACAACAGGTTTCAGTCGAAAGATTATGGCCTGACTACGAAAGTACGCTATAATTATGAGACATTCCCTCACAATCAGAGGTTTTGGCGTTTGATTATTTACATATAATTCACATTTTGACATGCGATACCCACTACAAAATACTCACAAAACGTATCTTAAAGTAGTCCCATAAGCTCTAACTATTTTTTCAAGGATTGTGCAGATATATCAAACTCGATGTAGCAGGAAAATTTTTCTTGATGGCCAATAATTCATAATGATTCAGCTGGCCCAAAATGTATCAGTAAAAGGTATGTCATTTCAATCTTGTTACAGGTGAAAGTAGATAACTCCGACAGTTGTGTTTTTCTCCCTTGTAAAAAAAGTCAGACAAAGCAACTCAATGTACCGCCTTTTTGATTTATTCATAAATACATTAAAGAGACACACTGCTATTGTGATACACTTTCAGCATCTCATTTTGCCCACGATATTACGTACACTGTCATCCGTCACAATACCCGAGACCGCCACCATAGGCTCAACACTGAGAAACGACTTTTCTACGCTATGCAAAGCCTTTAGCTTTACCTTTACTGATTTTGACTTGAATTGACACCCACATCCACGCGTTTCTATTTTTCTCAGTTCATTCTGGTATCTTAATTTTGAGTATGTTTTCCTTTCCTTTGTCTTTCTATCTTTCTATCTATGTTTTATATTATCCGTTGTCTTTATTCAGTCCTCCTTCTGTATGTACATAAATGACCTACAACTCTACAAGTCTTGGGACACTTCATATTTTTTCAAATATGCCACATATCTATTTACTCCCTCCTCATCCAAACAAAGTTGCATTATGACATGAGAGATCAACCAAAGCTCACGGGAAAAGACGTCTTGTGGTTGACGGTACTTTCTCAAAGACTTTTAAGTGTCTCAAGGACTTTGGTCAAGACTTGTGTGAACTACATTGGCGTGATTTGATTTAGGCCTTCCATGGTCGTAGCGTTCCTGTTTTAAAAGACTTGTGAAAATACAAATTCTATATTTTGCTAAATATACACTATCCTAACGAGACAACGCTGTTGTGAATTATTAATCTGTTGTCAATTGAAACTAATTCTTTGGTTTTAATCGATTTGAACGACATAAGTTGTCCTGAGTGATTTTGTTCTCATCAAATCTGAATTTCAAGATTGCAAGGGAATGACAGAAAGCCTGGTGCTAGATCTTGAAACAAACTCTTGCGCCCGAAGTACATTATGAATGTATCATTGTGTCTTAGGCCTTCAGAATCTTTTAGTACAAAATAAAAAGGCAAAACTGTTTGGTTTTAAGTTATTGTAAGCACTAACTGTTTGTGCCTCTATGATGACGCAAAAACCCATTTTTTCGAAGAAGCTATTAACGCTTTATCAGACTTTTTTAAAAAAAAGTTAAGAAATTGTTGTCACTACAAGAAACTATTTGGGAGTATATTTATCATCAGGAAATACCACCAAAAAGTAGATTTGAACAAAACCCCTTTAATTTATGAGTGTGATGTTTACCAACTTTGCTATTTCTGTGTTTCCTGCCAATTTGTTAGCACTACTTGAATTCATCTTAATTACTATGCGAAAGTATGCTTCGCGCAAAAAATGCCTGAGAGAATGTTGTAAAAGTTATCAGAAGAGGATAGAAAAATACTGGCTTTTCTGCTTATAATTGCTAACTGTATACTTACCCGATCCTTTTGTAACTCCTACTTCTTCTGTGCTAGGTCCGAATCCTTTCGCAGTAGCAGCTGAAATCCTAATTGAGTATTTTGTATATAACTCAAGTCCAGCAATAATCAGATTTCTTGAAGCTGTGTCTGTCGATGTGCAGTTGGCACTATTTGTACCATTTGCAGTGTTGGCCAGAAAAGGGATCTTGCATACTATAACCCGATAGTTAATGATCATTCCATTTCGAGAGAGAAGTGGGACATTACCCCAAGAAATGTTCAGTGCAGACGTATTTATGGCAATGACAGATATTCGTTCTGGGCCATGTGATGGCGCTGTTAATCAAGAAAAGACAAGAATGTTGCAAGGAAGACAGACAGCGAACAAAGTTTATCGAGTACAAATATTGCAATAAAACATCATAGAGGAAAGTGAAAGTATGTACCAAACATAAATAATTCCGGATTCGTTTAATAACTACTGCCATATATGCTGAAAAGCTCACTTGCTCTACGTCTCAAAAAAGCGCATAATTTTTAATCGTTGTCTTGAAAAAAAATTGTCACTGGCGCCTGAGTATGCATTTAGAGTTATATTCACATTATATTCATTATGGATATTTGAATTACAAAAGCGTTATGATTGCTTTATTGTACGAAAAAACTGAAAACAAGCGCCAAAAAATGCTTTTATGTTTTGTTTTTTGATACACAAATGAGCTTGCTGTTTTGCAAGTTAAGAGATTTCTGTATTGAGTGCAGGAATCCCACTGGATATCCTACAGGTATCCAAAACACTGAGGTTTACTTTATCTCGATATGGACACACATATTGCGATTTGTTAGGCATCAAGTTACTCGAATTGGCATCTCTTTCTGCACTTCTGGAAGCTGACTCGAACCATGATCTTTCTATCCAAGGTCTTTGCATCCAAAGTCGTGTGCTTTAACCAATGACCATCTTTGCCGAAACGATACACTCGTCACCTCCTGTGGCGTAACGGAGTGACTCAAGACCATTATGAATTTAGTAACATGAGTCCCTTATGAAGAAGAAGCGAAGCAAAATGAGCTCTTCGGGAAAATGAGGACTTAGTATTGAGACAAATTATAGTTAATAAAAGAAAGTGTACTGAATGAGTCCAGTGTTATGTTAGCAACACTGGCTGAATAAAAGCGTTTTTGGACGGCGTTAGGAAGCATTTTAGTACAGTATACAGTACAGTAAGAGTCCCTATAAAGCCCGTTTTGGTTGGGCCCTGAGTGTTGAACTCAGGTGGTCTAAACTGTGTTATTCCAATGGTCATCCGACCTTCATCTTGTTTCTGTATTAAACAAGATCAAAATTATATGTCTTAATATTAGAACAATCTATAACAAGTGATTGATGCCGACAATACCTGTTTCGTTTGTTCTGCCTTGAATTGTGATAGCAGGTCCACAGCCCACAGACGTGCATCCAGAAATCGATATATTGTAGCGAACACCAGGAGCAAGATTTGGCACTTTTGAGAAGGTGTCATTAGATCCAGTGAAAAAGGATGTGTTTGTACCAATCTCATCCATACGTAAAGTAGCGATGTTAAATCTTCTAATAATACCAGATCTATTGGCAGCAGGAATCTCCTCCCAAGAGAGGGACAGAAAATTTGTTGCATATTCAACTATGCGTGCCGTAGGTGGAGAAACCTCAGGAACTGTGATAAAAATATGACATTAAGTTGTAATTATCAATAAATATATACATATTATATGCAAATACCTTTGTAATTGTAACTATTTGTAAAACATGAAACGTATCAGGACTTGGTAACATCATTTCAGCTTTTGAATTTTATTACACTGAAGGTTCTACCAAGTTTCCACGAGAGAGGATCTTCCATGAATAGGTTCCTCACTGGTTTTCAGCATGTAAGGATAGCGCGTTACACATGTGTTTTGATAGTACAGTGTTTTACAAGAGTGTAGTGCTCAGCTCCTCAAAAGTTCAGTACTGAGGTTTTCCGCGAGACAAATTGATAATTTGCCAGGAAATGTTTGAGAACTTTCGAGCACTGAAATTACAGATATTGCTAAGAATGTTTGAGTACTTGAGCCAAATTAAACTTTCTTATGGCAAATACATTTATAAAGCTACAATTATCTCTGATGACATACACGGTAGCTGATAACGGAAACTCTTTGAAAAGAAATACGTGCAAGAAAAAAGCCATTGCAATCATGATTATGACAGGTGGATCGGCTTAAGACATTTATTCTGCCGTAAGTTTCAGAATAGGTAAGTAGAAAATTGCCCTTTGAACTATTTCATTTACTTAATAATTGTTTCCTCTCAGTATGTCACATATTGTTTTAAATATTGTCCATTTGATTTAACTTGTATTGACTAGACTGAGAAATATCATGCTGAGTATATTTGTCTCAAACATACATTTTTGCTTTAAACCGGCATTAATTTAATAACCTAAACACAAATTTAACATTTGTGGACTGCGATCTTATTGGAAGCTGGCATTGCTGTTATGATTTGGAATCTGAAAGCTCCTAAGTCAAGAAAAACAGTCTCTGTAATAAGAAGAAAGAGGATTTATATTTATGACGAAAGGCTTTACGGTTATTAATCGATGGATTGCTAATTGACCATACTTTAGCTCAATTCTTGCAAGATAATACCCAGCAATCAATAAAATCCTCATTATCTCCCTACCTGTACCCATCGGCAGTATTTCCTGTCAGAGGTCATTTTCAGAAAATAGGCAACTTTAGCTTTGGGGCCATTCAAAAGTTACCTAACGCCCACTTTGACCACCCCCACCCCTTGTAATGCATCGTTACAAATCCAGTACCACCCACCCCCTTGTTACGTAACATTTCGAGTCTTAAGACCCACTATCAATGTTTCCGTTATCTGTTCATGTTTCATAGTACCCATTACCTTCATGTAACAAATAATCACTCAATCTAGTGTTCTAATGTGAGAGAATGATATCAAAGAACCATTTATTTGGCACACAAGATGACATTTTTGGTACTTTTGCGTAAGACCAGAGACAAGAAACAAATATTCAAGATGCAGACCATACACTTCGAGAACTAAAAATACCAGCAGTATAAAATTCAAATGTCATTCACTATTGCCTTCACTATGACATGCATCATCAACATTCTCCGTTGTAGGGCCAAATAAAGGGATTTTTCACCGGATTGTTAGCCTAAAATAATTGCTATGGTGTTCCCATGGCTACGGGCTAGGTCACATGATTACTCATACTGCAAAGCGTTACATAACAAAATTATGAATATTAATACAAAATACCAATGAATAAAAAATTGATTCTTACCATCCTCCAGCGTGGTTACATAGATTACAATTGAAAAAGGCCCTTTTCCAACAGAGTTTTCTATGAGACCAGCTATGCTGTATGTGTGAAATTTAATCAGCCCTGAAATATTAAATTGTTGATCGTCATTTACCGCAGTTATGCTTCTAGTCAGTAGTTCTTGAGTAGACGTTATATTAACCTGTACCACATAATTCAATATAACGCCATTCCAACTGTCTCGAGGAGGTTTTGTAAGCTTAATAAGAAGAGAGGTGCTTGATAAAGCTTCACCTGTTACGTTTGGCGTGCCAGTTGGATCTGTGTATATTTAACAAGAAAGAAGATTAGCTATTAATGAAAAGTACTTAATCTTTATAAGAATCACACACAAAGAATTTTGAAAGGTATTAATAAATAAATAAATAAATAAATAAATAAATAAATACTTTGAAAGTGGGAAGCAAAAATTGTTGCTGTGATTAAATCACTCAACAAACATATCAAAATCATGATTCTATCTAATGTCCATGACTGGCATCGTCAATGGACTTGATGTTTAACAACATAGCAAATAAATTATAGGAACAAGATAGAACAAATGTGAATAGGTGAGGCCTGAGAGTTCTATTTACTGAACAACATAATTTAAAATGACGTGTTGTGAAATGTGTACTTTTTTTCTGTTATTGCAGACGTACACGGACAGAAAAGATCTTTCAAGTAAGAACTGTTTTGGAGTCAATTGTAAACGAATATACAATAATGCTTCCTTTTCCCGCCTGCTAACAAAGATTTACTTGGCAGAACTTTTAGAAGATGTATGGGAATAGTAGTCGGGAATATTGCTTTTTTTATAGCTTAAATCAAAAACGGGCGACAATTCACAGGTGAATGGTTATGATTGACTGTATTCAGTACTTGTGTTCCTTAAACGATTAGTTTAAATAGTTTTAAAAACTGCTTTAAATTATCAACGACGGTAGTGCTTCTAAATTAAGCAATCGAAGCTGAAATATTGCGAAGTACAGGGCTTTTGTCAGGTGTACAATTAATTAACAAATTAAGAAAATCCAACGAAACTTAAGACCGGGACAAAACGTTTTACTCCATAACATTTCCAAGATATATTTTCTAAATGTCATGGTTTAAACTATTAGCCTTGAACAACCTGCGATTAGAGGCTACCTACGTATCACATCATCTGAGAAAAAATTACAAATATCATAGACACGGTTTACTTAAATAACAAATTTGGGGAAAGGTCTTGTTTACTTCAAAGCAACAACTTCTCAGTAGAGAAATTGCGTCGAATCTACTAATTAGATTTGAATTATTAACTCTATTTCAGCTATGGAGTGTTCATAAACCGCCATAACGACATTATTTTGTTGCTTTCTATTTTACCGTGTATATGTTTTTCTAACAAAGATAATAAAGGCTGCGGGTCATGCTGCCTACTCTGGGAAAAAACACGGATCCTTATATTGAGAGCATAAACTTTTCGTAATCCTTCAATCATATATTTTACAGTCTGCAAGTATCGTGCCAAAGAAAAATCAGAAGGGCTTCGGACAACACATCTCTCTTTCAAACAATATTTTTATCTTTGCCAAGTGTAATCTTAAATAAACGCATACTTTACAATGAATGATTTGGCATACATTCTCCTTATGTACATCAGCAACAGGTGTCTGGAATACTCGCACTTGGGCTACATCATCTGAACTTATGGACGTCTAGAACCTTCTAGAAAATGAACGCCTAAAACATTCTATAAAATATATGTCTAGAACCTTCTAGAAAGTGATATACATATTTGCTTAAAATCTTCTAGAAACCCTCCATGTGCTACAAGAACAATACTCATGCAATATTTACATGAAGCTTCTAGAAAATTCCATTTGATTTTATCTTACTCTAAAAGTTTCTGGAATGTTCTACTGTGATCTATACCATTCTATGCTGTTCTGGAGAGTTCTACTGGCTTCTAGGTGGACTTATTAAACCTATATAAGCAGTTGCTTTCCACGGATTTCATTACTTTGGTTTAAGATGCATGTAATTAAACATTGATGGAATATAGGCTCAGAAAAATATCTCAAGTTATAAAGAGATTTCTTTGCTAGAGGATATAATACCGGAAATTGTATATCACAGTCTAGTTGTTGAAGTTCTCCATCTAGCTCACGTATTCTTTCTACTCGCTATTAAGGAACTTTATTAGCCCTTTGCATATTTTGTGGACTACAGTGTCAAAGATATAACATGAAATTTTTATATAATCTATGTCGCTGTACTACTTTTAAAAATTTCTTACGTGTTGAAAATGGTGTTTTGTGTTATTTGATGTCTGATGACGCTTGTACGAAAAATGATAACATGATCCTTTCAACAAAGGTTTCCGGGAGCGTTTACTGCAAGATTCCATATCTCTAATTGTGTAATACAGGAAGAAAAGTAGCTCGTTACTTACAATCCTCTGAAGTAAAATTTGAAACTGGATCGCTCCATGGTCCGAATCCTTCTTTGGTATGGATCCTCAGAGTTACAGTGTAATTGGTATAAATTTGTAAGCCGGCAAATTCCGTTTTTCTTGGCTCAGACGCAAAGACAGTGTTAGAGCTGACACGAGTTTTGTTACTTAATTGTCCTTGCCCTTCTAAATAATGAAGTTCTACCAAATAATATTCAAGGATTCCATTAAGGCATGACTTGGCTTCCTTGTTCCAGGAAACAGACAGAGCTGTTGAGTTGACAGGTATCAGGGAGGTTTTATTTGGAGCGCAGGAAGGGATACCCTCACCGGTAGTAATATCAACGTTTATTGCTGGTCCACATCCAACAACAGTGCATCCAGAGGCACTAATTCGATAGGTTTCAAAAGCATTCAGATACTCAACACAGACAATTGTTTCGTTTGAAGTCTGAATGGGCTTTATGTAAAGTGAGCAATTCCAAAGACTGGTATAATTCTCCTTCCAAAAGTTCAATACTGGATCGGACGAAATCAATGGAAATAATGTACTATTAGTTGATGCTGGAGATAGCAAGGGATAGTAGGAGATATTATAGTGAAGGATGACACCCTTCTCATTCACCGACGGAATTGGACCCACCGTGATACACAAGGAGGTAGCAGATGTGTTTGATCCAAAAATATACTGCGGGGAAGCATCAGGAACTGAAAAAGAAAAATTATATCAGCTTGAAACATTAAAACTGCCAAATAAAGCACACATGATAATATAGTAGTAACTGTGGGGTACCGGCCGGGGACGTAGCTGCTCCCCAAAAGTCAAAAGTTGTACAATCCATTTTGCCCAAATATTTCTTAAAAAAAAGTTTCACATAAATAACCGAGTAACAAGCTTTGTGCACTCCAAATCTGCTTGATCTAAAGTGCTTTATTGAACGATTAGATCGCACAATTTTCGCACATTTGGCACTTTTATGGTTCAAAAAATCCCCTTGAATATTTCCCGTTTGTCCCTGTAACATCTCACTGATATCTTAAGATTGAATAGCAGCCTGTTGCTCTCAAGTGTGCTGCGTTTCAGGAAAAAATTACTTCGGAGTCATGTTGGATGTACCTAAATCAGTTCTACATATTCAATATACATGGTTAAATATTTGCGTAGATATTCAATTGGATATTTGGTTTTGAAGTATTGCAACAGGTTGTGACCACGTTACAACCGAATACAGTTGTGAGACAAGAATATCTAAACAAATACTGGATATTTTACGTCTTTCAAAGGTTTCCAATCACTTGTTACCAAAACCGACTAGTATCTATGTATGCATAATGTAATTTACCCTGAAAGAATGAGCACAGTGAACAAAAGTAATCAGAATGGCTTTGCACTAATACATAGATGGCCCTAAAAATTACTAGTGTTGCAATTGCACTATCTGGCACAAATACTCTATTTTATTACCTTTATCTCTATATACTTGTTAATTTTTTAATGCTCTTTCATGTTGATTAAATTCATGCTCGTCCAACTTGTTACCCCATGCTTTTTACTAATTGAAGCATAGCTACACCAATTGCAGCTTTACATCAGAGAATTTTCTCGCCATTATTGCCATCTATGTTTCATGTTTAACAACTTTCGTGAATAACGCATCGGAAACTTTTTTTAAAACGCATTGAAAATTGGAATTAAAATCAAATATACTGTATTTGGAAAGACATTGTTTCGTTTTGACCATCTACAATACTATTTTTGTTCTTTTAGCTGATACGATATTCAATAAAATACTTTACCTAATCGAATATTGCTAATACGACAATGCAGGAACCAAACGCTGTGCTTTTGGTTGTAGCAGGCGACACTCGCCTGCTTGTGAGAGAATCGACGATACAAAATCAAACAGAGATAAACCCTGTTTGACGTCGAAAAACTTGGACTGTTCTTTACCTCTCTCTCCCTCTTGTTCTTCACGACAATATCAGTAGTATCATTCTGGTCATCTGTCACAATTTTTGTTCTTCAAATTTTCGTTATGGCGAAAATGTTGATGTGGTTAATTTGCTTGATTCAACGTGATTTAGGAGGTAATTTGGACGAAGTCGTGCTTACATGACAGCCAATAACATTGAAACGTCCAACAAGTACGGAGTACAATGTTACTACAGATTTAAAAGTATTCGTCTTTCCAGTAAATATACGGTTATTGATCTTCTGCTAGATTTCTGACTCTGTAACATCCAAAGCTTCAATAGCGGTTTGCCTGCCTGCAATATAGTTGTCAAGTTAGCACCCACCTGCTTGATGCAGTCTTCATTACCTCCGCTTGTAGGTTATGTTATTGTCGAAGTCTGTTTGTCTTTGTGTCTGTCTGTCTCTCTCTGTCTGTCTGTCTGTCTCTCTGTCTGTCTCTCTATATGTCTCTCTGTCTGTCTCTCTGTCCGTCTCTCTGTCTCTGTCTGTCTGTTAGTTCGTTAGCAAGATAACTCATAAAGATATGGATGGACTTTGAAAAATTTTTAGAAATTGTCACAAACTGGGAGGAGGAAAAAGTGATTAATTTGGGGGATGATCTGAATGAAATCCTGGATTCTGAATAACTTTTTCGGTAATCAAATCTTCATAGTGCTAGTGAGGGATAACCAAGCTACCATATTTGGTAATGATATCTTCATGAAAGTGACTAGCAAGGGAATCATCGTGGGGAACCCCCTGTTGTTTGCATAATAATATTGGCTCCGCGATTTGCTCTCTCAGAGTGCTTATAATTTAGAGATAAGTGGCTTGATCTGCCGCGAATTATCAAAGTAATGTCATGACCTACCAGTCTTTTAATTTGAATTTGACTTTGTAATTTACTTTCTTGTGTTATTCGCTAACAGATTTGAAGTTTAAATGTCCACTTAATTATTTTTCCAATTAATTTCCCATTTAATAAAATATGAAGGTTTCATTCCTGGATCCAGATCACCACCAAAAACTAACCATATTTAAGTTGGCCCTTTGCTGACATATCCTGAAAATCTCGGCAAAATTCGTCCGTAACTTTTTGAGTTATTTCGCTAACTCACAATCCAATAAACCAAGCAACCAATAAACAAACACCGATGAAAACATAACTTCCTTGGTGGAGGTAACAAGAAGAAAAAGAGATCCTCTTATACTCTCATACCATCCAAATCAGCATTTTGCACCTTCGAAGGCGAGAAGTTGTGAAATTAAATCAATTCTTTACACAGGCAAAGTCAAGGAAACAGACTAGGAAATCATCGTGGGGAAAACCCTTATGAATTAGAAAATAATACTAGCTTGGCGAGGGTTTGCGCTCTCGGAATGCTTCTAATTGACGTTTAATAATTCTTATTCAAAAATCAAATATGTATTTTTTACTCACCAGCGTCTGAAGTTGATATACAGATGTTGCGTGAGGGGCTAAAGCCCTCCCGTGTGTATCCAGATAAGGCTATTTTGTAAGAAGTATAATTTTTCAGGAAAGTGGAAAGATATTCACTTGTTGCATTGCTTAAATAGACTTCACTGAATACTTTTTGAGTGTATAACTCAAAGATAGTCACACGATAACCACATAAATGTCCGGCTCGCCAGATCTTCGTGTCATCTGGATATCTATCCCATGTAAAGTGAATTCGATCTCCTTTCAGCACTGCCGTGAAGTTTCCAGGAGGAATATCAGGATCTGAAAATCAAACAAGTAATATAAAAATACTGGATACTGATTGATGAAATGATCAGTAGAATAGTAAAAGAAAGCAGAGATAAAGTTATTTTTGAAATAAATAAAGGTATAAAAAATGTAAAACATCTTCACCACTATCTAATGTAGCTCGCTAGGATACTATAGACTGGAATTTACTTGGCCATCTAGCACGATACTGTATCAAAGTCTGAGGTAGTCAGGTAGATTTAATTTGTGGAAAATTGTGCACATTATGTTAAAAGCATGAAACTTTACACAGTGGTGAGCATTGATATAAGGTGCTAATGTTTGGTTGGGCACATTTTACGAATCAATTTCTGGCTTCATAATACAATAATTTACAGACCATACGGATCATACTATTAATAAGCCTAAAAGAGCTCAGTCTTGGATAAATGGAATTTAGCTACTGGTTCGAAAATATTAAAACATCATTTATAGTATTACTCATTAAAATGTTCTTTTACAAATGGATGCAGCAAGCAATACTACTTGATCTTAAAACACAGTTTAGATAGTAAGATATTCCATTACCTCAAAAATGTACAGGAGAACACATTGTATTTTGAAAAGAAAGTTATGATACGCAAAATACTGATACTAGTCTGCGGAATACAAGAAGACCGAAATCCATGAGAATGAATGCCCCTTGTCGTTATTCAATAGGTATCACCAAAAATATTTTCAAAGATGCACAAGGTGGATTAAATTCCCAACCATATTCAGTTTTAGAAGCCATACCTTGCAAATCAGTATTTAATCGTATTTTTGAGGTAAAAAATAAACTTCAGAGATATAGTGTAACCAGTGTCAAATAAAGTAATACCAAAACAGTTTTTGTCAAAAGTCATCCTTTATTGCAATTAACACTACATTTTCAAAGTGCAGTATATGTTAAACCAGCGTTGTTGCAGGAACATCGTCTATAGCATCCCATGTGAATAAACTTTGAAAACCAGATACAAATAACAGAGACGAGAAATTAGGATCTGGTTCACATTACATATTGGATATGTAGACTAATAGGAGCAGAATGCGATTTCTTAGAGTTAGACAGAGTTCAAGTTTTATCTTGACGAAAGCAAGAATCTAAACTTGACATGGCATAGCAGTGTAAATGGTATTATGTAGCATTGTCATGAATTAAAAAGATATCTGAAAATGTTTACGTGTTCAAAGACGAGTGCAGTAAATGTAGTAGATTTAAAGGAGATTTCTTTCTCTGCAGCAAATCATCTTTAATTTAACGCAGCTGCGGAGAAAACATCTTTGTGGCCGTAGGTCTGGCTATGGTTGTGGCTATGGATGAAGAGGGTCGATTCTACATAGAGTAATTAACAAGAATAAAACTGATGATACTAGAATGCGGGATAGCTGTCATCTGTGTCTGGAAAAATCTACCCAGACAAACCAAACCGTTATAGCTGATTAACGGGCCATGTTGGTTGGTATCCTCAAAATGCTGTTTAATGCTTTCTGTTAGGCGCTAGAACCTTACTGACGGGAATTGTCAGAAGTTCATGTAAAATATCTTCCTTAACACTTTTTCTGCCCACTGCTTTCAAGGAACCAATTTACTGACTCCTTGTAACGTCAATCTAGTGGACGTCAATTTAGTAACGTCAATCTAGTGTAAATTCGCACAGTACGCTATCTCAAACCCGAATCCTTCCCCTTACAGTAAAAATGTTGCTACCTTATTACTCGTTTCTTACCCCTTAACAAACACTATTATATTATCAAAGAAAAAAGGTATGTCACGGAAAATACTACAATGACTACTGTTGTCCAATCAAAGTCAATAACATTGGGTTTAATATAAAACGTTTCCGATCTGTCATAACCGCAGTCTCACGTCTATTTAACCAATCACAACTTGTTATTCTATTTCTTCTATTATTTTGATCCAACCACATTCACTTCCTTTGTCCGTTGTGCAAGCACAATGGAAAATGATATACTATACAGGCGGGGGCTTCTCAAAAACACTCTATTCCGGTGAAAAACCCCAGAAATCTCTTTTCCCCAGACAGACCACAACGGTATACTCCATGACCAAAATAATGTCTAAATGTAAAATATACTTACAGCTGTCTCCTGTCTGTCCAATAATGAGCTCGCTGACATTGCTATTTCCATATTCATTATAAGCTTGCACGTAGATCCTGTACTTTCCAAAAATATCTAAATCCACAAGAGCAACTTCTGGATTATTATCAGGAGTCGTGGTGGTATTGTATTCATACAGTTTATAGGCTTCATTTTTAAATCTGGTGTAAAAGATTCGGTAATGACCTGGAAGAGACCGCCACTGAGCCTCACTGAGGGGTGTTATTTTTACTTTAATTTCAGTTGGTCCAAATGGCCTCGTTGTCGCTATAGGATGTGTTATAGGAACTAAATTTGTAAGGAAAGACAAAGCAAACAAATTTTAGCACAAAATACATTTTTAAAGAATACAATAAGACATCAGGTCCTAGGTATGATCATGAACAGCAACGGGTAGAGGTGCCCTTGTTTATGGATCTTGAAGTTTACGTGAACGTTTAGCACCTCCCTTGATAATTATCGTTTCAGACCTTCATGATCAATCAAATGATTAATCTATCGATCTATTATTTATCCATCTATTCATCTATCCATCTATCCATCTATCAATCCATCTATCAATCCATCTATCAATCCATCTATCCATCTATCCATCTATCCATCTATCCATCGATCCATCTATCCATCTATCCATCTATCCGTCTATCCGTCTATCCATCTATCCATCTATCCGTCTATCCATCTATCCGTCTATCTGTCCATCCGTCTATCTATCTATCTATCTATCTATCCATCTATCCGTCTATCCATCCATCCGTCTATCCATCTATCCATCCATCCGTCTATCCATCTATCCGTCTATCAATACATCCATACATCTATCAATACATCTATATATCTATATATCCATCCATCAATCTGTAGTGACGCAGTCAACATGTCATAACCTCAAATTCACCTCTGAGAAACAACGTCCCGGTAGCTCAGTTGTCAGAGCATCTGTCCGGTAAGCAGAAGGTCGCGGGTTCAGATCCCGCCCCTGGACGTACGATTTGTTTCTCAGAAAAACAATAATCTAACATTAATTTCAATACAAAGCAAAAGCTATAATTGCAGGGTCACAAACAAGTCACAAAATTAGTCACATTAGTGACCCCAGTAACAGAACACGCAGCACAAAGCAAAAATTCAATATCCACACTTTCCCCAAAAACAACAAGGGAAAAAGGAAAAAGTTGCACTCAATCAAAGCACTACTAGACATACAACTCATTATGTCAGCCATGACACACACTCAACACAGTAGGCCTCATCACCTTCGGCCACGACTCAGCATGCACTCCTGTCTGGCACTGACATCACGAATCTCACATGTCAGTAAGTCATCATACATCGAGTCTCATTACTTCACCTCTAGGGGGAGAGCTGTGTAGTGACACAGTCATCATGTCATAACCTCAAATTCACCTCTGAGATACAACGCCCCGGTAGCTCAGATGTCATAGCATCTGCCCAGTAAGCAGAAGGTCGCGGGTTCAGATCCTGCCCCTGGACATACGATTTGTTTCTCAGAAAAACAATAATCTAACTCTCATTTCAATACAACTCAAAAGGTCATAACTACCGGGTCACAAAACAGTCACAAATCCATCTATATATCTATATATCCATTTATCAATCCATCTATATATCCATCTATGCATCTTATTGGTAGTAGCAATTTTAGGTTCAGTAGTGTGTTATGTGCTGCATGCTCTAAGAAGTGTGCTTTGGGCTGCGTGCTGTATATGTAACTAGATTGTGTCTCAGCCTCTGTCTGATACTGAGGATCTTGTAAT
>JANTCA010066699.1:0-15986 GCA_024741275.1 Chironex yamaguchii | reverse complement strand
TACTCTGAGGAGTGTCAGACGAAAAAAGCTTTTAAGTATGATTTTAGCGCAATGTCGCAAATTTTCAAGGCGATTCTAGTTCTCTCTGCAAATCCATGGCAATTTTGATTGAGTA
The DNA here is from genome assembly GCA_024741275.1 of Chironex yamaguchii. Taxonomy (NCBI): domain Eukaryota; kingdom Metazoa; phylum Cnidaria; class Cubozoa; order Chirodropida; family Chirodropidae; genus Chironex; species Chironex yamaguchii. The sequence goes on along the minus strand of JANTCA010066699.1, from coordinate 15,871 downwards.
GGTCAGTTTTCGACCTGGTCAACTCATGATAATTCTCTGTTGTTTATAATTGTATAGTTTCGATCCTTGTTTCTTATAAAAAGGTTGCCATGTATATATCTACACTTTTCCCTTCTGACGATTCAAACGTTTTGAGCCCTATCTCTCAATTTTTCAAGATGTTCAAGTACTGTACAGTAAAAAGAATGTTCAAATCTATGATTGTCTATTTATGCCTATACCGGTGCGACTTTGGTGGGGCGTCCTAAAATATTGCGAAAGTATATCCCCTTAGACCATCGTTCTGCCTCCTTGTGGTGTAAATGTTAGAGATAAGGGAAGCTCAGAACTCACCTTTAGGAGCTGGTCTTGGCGGTGGTTTTTGCACACCTGGAGTATTTAAATACAAAACATAACTAATTAAGTAAAATTTGAAACTACCGTAAATCCTCGAATTAGTCCCCTGGAGATTAGCTTTTTATATTTTTTGACGGAGCTTATTCGAGGCGGTGGCTTATTCAAGACTGGGGCTTATAAAATTATTTGAAACATGCCACTTAAACATTTTCAAAATTTGTTCTTTTCATAATAAAAAGGATAAGTTAAATATAAACGTCAGTCTATAATCTCTATTGATTTATGAATATTGCTTTGGTAAAATAATTTCTTCCTACAGGCCAGAAGAGTACCAATACGTTTCGATATGAATTTCAACGTGGAATTGACATTGTGCTGTAAGGTAGGAGAAGAACTGGTGTGCCATAAGGACAATCGGCAAGAGGCCATACAATATGATCGCAATGCAACTGAGATTTTTCAGTCAGCAAGCCATGAAAAATACGAGCAATTAGTTGATCATATTCCAGTTGAAATTTGTCAACTGATAAACTATTTTCTCCATGCTGCAAATACAAACACCAAAATTGCTGACGTTAGTGGGAAAAGAAGACCAGAAATCGTTTTAGCTGTTCCGGCGAAGTATATTTGCATATACAGAGAACTAGAAGCATGCCAGATATTGCTGACAAAACCGCTAGGAAAACAAAGTCTTCTCCAAGTCACTGAACTAACTGCGGGGAGGGAGGAGGGGGGCTTTATCGAGGAGGCAATTCGAGGATTTACGATATATAAAATTTATGAAGAAAGATACACTGTTATTGACACACAATGATTGGAGAGAAATATGTGAAAGACGTTATGTAGGTCAGAAATACAAAGGCTGACATTATCTATTAACACTGCGATGTCTTGATAACGAGAACCAATCTTGCCTGACCATATCGAGAAGGCTCTTTCGAGTTAATGGTTCACAAAATTGTCGTGCCATGTGACTAGTACATAACTATAAATTAAAACAAATTTGTAACTTTACCGCCCTTTTGGAGGAGAGAGAGAGAAGGGGGACTGGGACCAAGAGAGCACGAGAGAAACAATTAGAATAGAGCCAAAGGACGACAACAAAGGCAAGAGTAGATCTGTAGAAAGGCACAGAAAGAAGGAAGAATTGTGGCAAAGAAAATATGTTTGTGGTTCTTTCTAGTGACCGCTAACAACATGTTTAGGTTTCACAAGTAACCATAAACGGTAAACTGGGGAATTTCTTGGGTAACTCATAATAGCAGATTTGGGAAAAAGACAAAACACCATGAATGTGTAAAACTCCCGTGCCTCCATGCACCAATTGGACTAATACAAAAACTTTTTGAGTAACACAGTTCGTGAAACATCAAATTATTCAGGTTAAAACCAACCTTCGCCGTAAACTTCCACTTCACAAAGAGTCAGGTATTCTTTTCTTGGAATTCGGACAAAAACATATCGACCTTGGACAGGTCGAGTACAGCGGATCACTTTTGACTTCTTCTGGGGGATAGACTGACCTCTAGCACACCTGTAGGATAAAGGGATATGCGAAATACCGTCATAATTTAAATGTGCATTCCTTAGCAGAGTGACTGTATGCGTTAATTGGTCATGTAAATACCATAAGAACATACTCATTTAGGGTAATAGGAGCTAGAAGGATCACGAAGCATTTGTGGCATCAATACCATACGGAACGGCGAGGTCACAGTGCTGGCAAGGGTCAAAGAGCTTTTGACCTCCACCAAGGAGGTCATGTGATCATCGGGGTTTGCTTGTTGTTTAGCTGTTTAGTTGGTTAGTGTTCAAAATATCTCAAAAAAGTATTGACGAAATTTTCGGTGAATGTTCGTAGCCTAACTGGCTCAAGGGTACACCTTTTTAGGGATGATCCAGATCAAATCTTGGATTCTGGATCACTTTTTTCCGCAATGATACCTCCATAAAACTACGAATAGTGAGGAATTCTTTGTGGAGATAACGCTACATTACAATGACGAGTACTGGAACAACCCATATCATAAAGTGATATATTCATGAGACAATAGATAGGGAAGAAATCATCGTGAAGAAAACTCCAGTTTACAAGACATCTATAACTCTAGGTCATTTAAATATCTATATTGGCTTGGTGGGTTTTTGCTTCTAGTTTAGAAGATGTCGTAACGTTTATTTTCTAAATCATAGTGTTTATAAAAGTAAGGTGCCATCGGCGCCTTGAGAGTTTTAAGTGTCATTAAACCACGAGCGCCAAAAAAGGTCATAAGGACGACACAGGTTATAAAAATCGCAATGATTTTAGTCAAAGGTCAAGGGTTTCGGAAGAGTCTTATTCGTCATAAAGGACGAAATATTTGTCGCAGCGGATCATAACAGTCATAATAATTCAGTATCATGGGTCAGGACATCATGGTAAACAATGCTTTAAAAAATAACACCGGTGCTGTCTTTTGGAGTCTCCTTTTGGAAACTTCTATCTACCATCATGTTAACTACTTGTTAATGTCTTTCACACTTTTGCATAATTTGATCTCCTGTTCTGCTACATATTGTTGCAACATACTATTTATAACTGCGTAATTAGCCAGTGTTACTAATTACTACGCTGAAGATTTCAAACGTGTTTAACAAAACTGGAGGAAAATATTTTGATAAGTTCACGTCAGAATTGTCAGCATGATTACAATAGACTATTTTCCCCTTTACGTACAGAATCCCTAATGTATGAGGATCACATGTGGCCTTTCAATTTACGCATAATAGCCGAAATGCTACTTACATAGGCCAAACTAAGCGACATTTGCATGTGCGAGCCTTAGAAAATTTGGACATATTTTGCTTTTACAGGGAAGAAGCTGTCTAACCCCTTTTTCTCCACCATATTACAACATTTGAGTTTCTTGATATAACCATGGCTCCATCAGCAATTTAGTGTGTCATCTTCATCTCCTATTGTTTCCTATTTACTTGTTGATGAAAGTCTCTTGGTGGCCAAACACAAACCTTCACTCAATAATAATCAAAATAATCAAAATTCCACAGCTTTGTTTCTCTTTCTATAGTTCGCATTATATGTAAGTCCACTTTTGGGGCAACTACTTCTACCGTCCTGTCAAAGGATTCTAAATTACTTTTACGCCTTACTACAACCGGTAGCCTATTATGATACCACATATTGTTCTTCAACACTATTTATGTTACACTCACATACATGTCAATTTCTCCGAAGATGTCAAAAGTTTTTGACAAAACGTAAGAAAAAACAACAGTTAAACTTGAAGTCATGGATCTCACGTTAAAAATAATTAGCCTGGTACTTATTTCTACTAGTAGGTCGCAATGATTATAGAGGTCGCATTGTTATTAAGGGTTATAAGGCACAATAATCGTTAACAACAAATGAAGGATTAAATCCACCATCTATAATATAACAAATAACACCGCAATACTTAAAACTTGTACAAGAACCCCATTGCCCTCTATCGTAATACTCTGTACTGTAGTGTACTATATACTACTGTCAAAGCTTTATATACTTCGTTTTACCAAAGCATAAACATATTTCACAACAGAATACTTACAGGCCGTTTCCAGGACCACCTCCAGCAGCCTTGTTGCCAACAAAGATTTGGAAGCCTCTCAGTCGATTCCCACAACAATCACCACGATTCGTGATCTTTACAGCACTGACCGACACTTGTTTCTGCAGGTCAACTCTCCACCAAGGATTCTGGTCGCGAGCCGTATGCGTGCATGATTTTCTATTCCACATGGTATTGCTGTTGCCATCCACTGCTCTCCCTGAAATTCCCCCAAAGGCAGTACTAGACTGCATCGTTGGTTTGGAACGAGCAAGATTACCTAGCATGAAATAGTAGAAAGATAAAACATTATAACTGTCGTGGCTTCCAGTACAATCTTTCTTGGTACTAACTGATACAGATAAACACGAGACGTACATTATGGAACAATAATGAGCATCCACGTATTTCAGTTTCAATTATGTTGCAGTTCCACGAATCCGATATCTTTTCCCACGTTTTAGCATATGACACGATCCTGGAGGCATCGACGCTGATGACCACAATGATGCTGTTTCACATTAATGGAGGTGAAGGAGTAAGGGGGGTACTGCCTTGAAAATTTGCTACATTGCGCACACTTAATCATACTTATAAGCTTAGTAGTATATGAATCACTGTGCCGATATGAAGCTCAGTATGTAGGTCGCACTTCTCAAAGATTGGGTGACAGGATCAAACTACATGTTCCAGCCACTGTACGCAAAGCATCAATTCCTCTTAGAGAACAGCCATCTCGCGCTTGAAAAGCGAAAATGACTTCCAAAACATGCGATTCTGCCATAGGTCAACGTTTACTAGAAAAAAACACAATGTATAAGGACGAGAATTCTCGTATAATTGGCACAGCTAGATCATCCTCTCATCTAAGTGTATTGGAGTCTGTCTACATTAAAACAAGAAAAGCAGTATTCTGTAGGCAGAAAAAGTCCTTTTTTTCACTTGGACTCTTCCGATAATGCCTTGTTTCTTCATTTTCTCTTTCTTTGTTTTCTTCCTTGTTTATGATTGGCTAGTCTTGATAAATGTTTCGCATAAATAGGCTGCCATATACATATACTTTCCTTTCTGACGATTCATACTCTGAAGAGTGTCAGACGAAAAAAGCTTTTCAAGTTTTATACCACAAAACGTTTGTTTAAAGCACTAATCTGTGGCTTAAAATTATAAACAGTATCAGATGGAAAAGGCCTTCTTTCCTTTACCTGGCAATATCTTCTTTGGTGGTTCTACTGGCAAAGGCTTTGATATCCTCACCAATGCTAGAAAGATAATAAAAAAACTCACATTAGATTAATCTGTAACGCCAGTTTCGTTGTTATTCATTACAATGATACTAAAGTACATGATCATAAAAATACATCACGGCCGTGTCAATATATGGTTCAATACTGTCCTCAATATCCTTATTTTTCACGACGATGTTCTTCTTTTAATCTTACGTTTTGCCAAATATAGAGGAACTTACCTTTCAATACAACCGTCGTCATTCATAGACGAAGGGAGTATAATGGCACAACATTAACTCTTTACCCACTCGTATGGCAACAATTGTGAAACATGAACCTCATCATCATCACAATTCAACCACAGTCGAGATGAGAGATTTCCCCGGTCCTACATTGCCATCCTTAATTCTTTTGATACATTTTTGCCTTGTGATGACTCGCAAAATTGTAATGCGGTGGATATGACTATATTGTATATGACTGAAAATTTTGCGATGACATCAAGGCAGGATAGGTCCCTGTTCTTAGCTTTTTACCAGCAGGATTCCACAAGACAAGAAACGATATAACCTCGTTTCTAGCTATAAAGCAATGAACCCCAAACTGTGCTCCCTTGGAACAGACAATGGAAGAAATTCGGGAGACACTGTCGTAGATCTGTGAAGTGAAACTCAGATGCACCAGGAAACGTAAAAGGAACTATTCACAATGATCTGTGTATCAGTAGATTACAAGCCCTATTCAACACGTCTGAACTGATAAAAGATAAACACTGTCATGAGTTGGACTTTGGGAGAGGCCAACAATTCACTCCCGAATATATTTTCATTTATAGGCACTTTTTGATAAGTTTACACCTTATGTTTTCGGTCAATATTAAGGTCGTTCATTCAACAATTGTTGCCATAATGACGCAATAAGACACGTAGTTAAATCATCATGGACAAAGTACCATCACATATTGATTAGCAAGCCCAATAGCAAACCTAATTTTGAATTCCTATCTATGGCATATTTTTCATGCTTTTTACATCCACGGATTGGTATAAAATATGAGATATAGGTGAAGATGTAAATATCTCTTCTAAAAGGAACAGGAGGGTCGATCAAGTCTGTTCTCGTGTGGTATTTTTCACCTTCGTAATCACGGGGCGTTGGCAATCTAGCAATTCGGATCGAGCAAAAGCACAGTGCCTAAATAATCGCACTCCTGAACCAGAGGGATTCTGCTCAAGTCTTGCTGACCATTCTCTTTTATAAGAAACGTTTTGAAGGTACGTAAAACACTACGAAGACAGGGAGTCGACAGCAATCAGACGAGGACATTTAAAATGTTTTGATCATACAATGAGAAATGAAGTGAAAATAACTGGAAAATGGACTGGAAAATTTATTAATGAAAGGAAGGACAGATGGCATTTGGGAAAAGGAATTGTATGTTCTGACCAAAGAACGTTCTTGTGAATACTTCGATACAAATTTCGAGAAAGCAATGCAGAAGGCAAACAAAAAGGGTGATTGACAAGACTTCGCAGCCAATGTCAGTATCTGACATGTCACACAATAAGAAAAAGGGACTAATGACATCAACGACCAAGAAGAAGCCTCACAAAGTGGTGAAGTTCTAAAGTTGTGTGCAAATAAAAAAATATAAACTAGCAATAGTGCGAGTATTTCGAATTAGGCCCATAGAACAGCAATGGGCTAGCTTAAGTATTTGGTACCTTTAGTTTGTAAAATAGGATTGTTACATTTGTTTTAGGACCCTTCTGTTGTCATGTTAATTTCAAATTCATAGTCATAATAAAATCAACCCATTGTACCGTATTATGAGTATGTTTTTGGTGGCTTGATTACGTTTTGTGAACATAGCTTTGCATCTTTAAAGGAGAATAACGAACATTATCTTTGATAGGAGCTGTTTGATCTTGTTTGAGCATTAACAAACTATTGAATACATATACTTCGTATAAGATGAATAATTCAAATCGCATACCACAATAACATATACTAGCATGAGCATTACGTGCCCAACTTATGGCTAAAAGAGGACATTAACACCATAGAGTATTGAAAAGTGAAAACAATCATTGTTTTTTCTATGATGTTCCTCTCCATTTGCATTAATTGAGGTGATGTCATCCTTGAGGGTAATTGCATAAACAAGCATATTTCTTAACCTAACAATAGTGTTAATAGTTAATTACCCAATGCGGAATGTGGATGAAATTTTTTGTGCTGCGATCTGCCTACACTACACGGGGGATCCTATAGTGCTCAAGGAGGATTGGGATAATTATTTAACAACCTTGAAAGAGTTTTTTACTATGAACCTACACAGTTGAACTGGTTTTCTGGCAAAAAATATATCAACCAATCAACAAGCCACTTTCCTAGCGTATTTGACTTTGTATTTGACTTAAAAAGCACAACATAGCATTGTTGTTTTATCAAATCAATGCTGTTTACCAAAATCTCGACCAATGAAATCCTTCAGCTCAAAATAGCCATTATTTTGAAAACTGGTAAGGTGTGATCAACATATCTCAACCTTCGTTTGATGACGTGAAAAGTGTGGAAGAAAACTTTTATGATCAAAATCCACTGGATGCAGCAGCAACAACAATATGGGCAAAGGGGACTGGTGGGGTACTATGTGGGACAATAAACAGATACTTTTGATAGATCAGAGCTCTTCATGATACATGAATATCAAAACATTATTTTATCAAACAAAGATACTCACGTATAACAACACTGATGATAGCCGGACCTTGTCCGGGTTGTTTTACGGATTGCCGTATCCAACCTTGTCTCTTTCCTTTAAAACCAACAAAGGCAAAGGAGCCCCGATATTTGGCTTTTATATTTCCTTTTGCTCCAATGGTTTGCTAAACAGAAATGCGAAAACGTCAGCAGGCACAAATACTATAAGTTCACAAAACACTTTAGGTGTTACAATAGACAGCTTTACGCTCTTACAGCTCTACTATAAGGCTTTGGCACTGACTGTAAAGAAACAGGATTGTATAGAGGCTTTTCCCTTGACAGTTTGGTCTGCAAAGCACCATCGCCCACCTTTAACAAATCCCTCCTTACTATGTCTACTGGTTGTTCTAGTCTAGTTTTCACCCCATTTCAAATGGCAGATTTTTCAAATATGTCCAGGGACTTGCTTTTCCACGATTTCCTAGACTTCAAGATCACATCCATGGTCATGCGGCCTACAATATGTGCTAACAGCCACCTCCTCATAACATGACCATGATGCCCTAAGAGACTACTTGGACTGGGTAATCAAGTACTTTCTTCATCTTCACACCTCCTATCAACAGCAACATCTTTACCTCTGTCAGGAGGTTATCTTTCTGTCAGGGTCTGTTTGTCAATTTGTCTGATTGTTTGTCCGTCTGCCTGTCTGCTCGTTAGCAAGATAACTCAAAAATTTATGGATACATTTTGACGACATTTTCAGGAAGTGTAGGCAGAAAGAGTTCGCTTTTGTACTTGGACTCTTCCAATAATGCTTTGTTTCTTCATTTTCTCTTTGTTTTTTCTTGCTTTTGACTGGCTAGTCTCGATACATGTTTCGCATAAAAAGGGCTATTATACACATATACTTTCCTTTCTGACGATTCATACTCTGAAGAGTGTCAGACGGAAAAAGCTTTTAATAATTCTGGTTTAGCACAATATCGCAAATTTTCAAGGCGATTTACAACTCTATAGATGCATATATATACATATATATATCAAATATTACACCGACCCCCCAAAATTGTTTCCCGACAGAACGCTGAATAAAAAAAAGTGAGGAAACAAGACTCGTACAGCCAACACACAATAGTTTTTAAAGTATCTAAAAGGCAGAAGGGTTAGAAATTTAAGCAATTAAATATTGATAGACTCTTTCATGACAGGTAAACGCAAACTGACCGAAAATCGAGAACCGGTATAAAAATATTTGTACAAAAACGCGATGGCACCTACCAAGATATTTATTATTGATCCACTAAATCTTTTTGTATATTCGTCTCTACTTGCTACTAGTACAACAGTGTTTGTTGGTAGCTTTTCGATGTAGGCTTTTAGTTTAGTTCCAGACTTCTTGTCTCCATGCGAGTCAACGTTGATTCGACTTATCAATATCCCACTCGGATAGCGATAACTGACAATGTTCAATCCCCTTCGATTCAAACTAATCTGTCGCCCATTCACGTGGATGGTGCCTACCGTTTTGGAACACTTTCCTTTGACTTCAGGATCATTACATCCAGTGGCCTTAATGACCACTTTCAAACCTACACAAATAAAGGGAAGAAAACTCAAATCATAAATGTGAGCACAAGGAACGGCATCAACGATTCTTAAGACGCATGCTTTTTCAATAAAGGAAAAGATTGTGTGGCACTGATTAATTAAGAATATCATTAGAAGTAAAACAGCATACTCAAAGGGCAGTTCAATACATGTTTTGACAAAAATACGACAAAACTGTCGAATTTGACTTAAAACGCTGTAATTAAAATACGCCTTATATGTGCTAGAATGATAAGCACATCTGTATAACAGAATTTCACTAATGTAAAAAACAGGACCAATCAAATCAAACGGTCACTCTATCTGCCAGTTATGGTCTACGATTTAGAATTGAGCTTGAAGAATTTTAGAAAACTGAAAACTTCCTTAATCATGTTTTGACGACATTTGCATTTAGACTAGCTTAGTATCCAAAAATCGTATTACTTCTATACTTAAAAGTAAGGTTTAATACCACGTGACCGCAACAAACAAAATGATCATGGCTTGTACAAAACGTGCTTTAAAAACCGCTACGCAGAAAATTAAGTACAGGTCATTATCCTTAATGTGCAGTCTGAGGGAGACACAAAAAGTGATTGCTGACTAAGAGCAGGAATATGGCAAAATACAAACACAAAGAAGCACGAAAACAAACATACAAACAAACAAAGAAACGTACAAATAAACAAACAAAACCCGCACAAGCAAACATACAAAGACACAAAAACAGAATCTTTGCATGAAAGTGCCACTGTTTTTTCATTAAGTTCTAAAACAATAACAGTAAACATAAACAGAAAAACAACTACCTTTCTTGGTCACAGGGCGCAACGGCCTTTTGATTCCGTAAACTTGCACGTCACAGAGGGTAAGGTATTCTCTTCGGGGTATTCGTACAAAGAGAAACCTGCCAGTTGACCCCCTTCGACAGATTATTGCTTTCGTCCTGCCTTGCAAAACAGATTGGCCGCTTGCACATCTAAAAAAAGTGTGAAATTTGAAAATAGCATATGCTGAGTGAAAATTTTGGATAGTCTCCTACAATGTCCAGTCAAGACAGACAGGTAGGAAAACCTTGTGACTCATCATGAGGTAAACAAACATTTTACTTCGATTGCTGATTACATTTCCTTGCATTGATGTAAGTATAAATACATTTACATTGACGTAAATATACGTGTACTTACATTAACGAAACAATACATGCCTTTACAATGATGTATGTATACATGTACCTAAATTGTTCAACGTATACATGTACTTACATTGATGTAAGTATACATACACTTACATTGATGCAAATATATATACACTTACATTGACGTAGGTACACGTAGACTTACATTGATGCAAGTATACATACATTTACATTGATGTACGTATACATACTTTCAGATTGATGTAAGTATACATACATTTACACTGATGTACGTATACATACATTTACACTGATGTACGTATACATAAACTTACATTGATGTAAGTATACAGACATGTACATTGATGTACGTATACATACTTTCAGATTGATGTAAGTATACATAAATTTACACTGATGTACGTATACATACATTTACACTGATGTACGTATACATACACTTACATTGATGTAAGTAATCATACACTTAAAATAATGCAAGTATACATACACTTACATTGATATAAGTATTCATATACTTACATTGATATAAGTATACATACACTTACATTGATATAAGTATTCATATACTTAAATTGAGGTAAGCATACTTTTCTTTAAAATTAACAGGAATTACATGCGTCATCTAGTGAATTCATTCATAACATTAATAGAGAAATAGAAGTGACTTGGAAACTTGGAGTGAATCAATTATCAAATTATGACATCATAAATTGACTTCCGAGAAAACATTTCTCGTTAGCTCAAGGTCAGAGTATTTTACAAGCAAAGCAAAAGGTTGTGGGTTTGTTTTAACCTGAGGACCCGTTTGTTTCTCATTAGGTCTTTTACGTCACGCTCATTTTCATATTAATCAACTCCCTCAACTTATCAAGCATAAAATCGGGACAAATATCGTCCGTTATATATTTTCAAAAGGTAAATTATTGTGGTTGGGAAGTAAGCCCCACATCAGCTTCCAAAAAGTACGTCCAAGGTGGTAGCTCCATACAGTGGCATAAAAATTCATTTATTTTCCAGCTAAAATTTTTCAAAGTCACGTTAGTTAACAATGAATAAAAGCAAATTAACACCTAACTAAACTTGATTTTGACTTTTTAAACCAGTATTGAAACATCCATCCTACACGGCAGAGGCCACATCATGTACAATTAGACGGAATCTTGAAATAAATAGACACACTGGTAACCGTCATCAAAAACATTTCAGAGGGGGAACAAAAGAGATATTATGCTTACAAACTGTTGCCAGGTCCTCCTGTTTTCCCGTAGTTTCCAACCCAGATTTGGAAATTGCTAAGTCGCCCGCCACAACAGTCTCCGCGGTTTGTGATAACCACTTTCGTCACTGTGACATCAGCTTTTAAATCAACTCTCCACCAGGGATTTATATCTTTTCTTGTGTGCGTGCACGATCTGCCATTCCATTGAGAATTTCTGTTGCCATCGACAGCACGAGAAGAGACACCTCCAGCATACGTGCTTGACTGTGATGTCTTTTTCTTCAGCGCATGATTTATTTCTAAAAATCCCACACGAAAAATAAGGCAAAGTGATAAATACTGATAAATACGAATTACCTTAAGACAAGAGAGGTCATGATTTTTCGAAACTGTCCCGACTCTTACCAAAATCTGTAAAAAAATTTCTCACAACAACAATTTATTGATTAACAAGAATTCCTTCACATGAAAATAATTTTATTTTTGTACAAAGAATAAACAAATTCTGCTTTTTTTAGCTTTTATCCTTTTGAACTCTCTTCTTGCCAAATTGTCACTAAATTTAAATGTTGCAAACTTAAAATTTTTGGCAAAACTGACGAAAATAGATTCCCTCGAATAATGACTGTCTTCAAAATTCACGAAAGTGTATTCCAGTGGAATATTGTCTTTGAAATTCGCACAAATTCCTTCCTGCGAAATACAGGTTTGGCCCATAAAACTCCCCAAAACGTTCCTCTTTTACGGTATTCCTCGAGAAATTCAAAAGGAGTAAAAATACGAGAAGGAGGCAAATAGAACATGGAACAACTGGAGTATGTTTGCCATGTTCTGAATCAATGAAGGATATATTTTATGCGATCTCAGTGTTTTATATTCATAAGGCTCATAGATGTTTGTAAGTACTGTATTTTAGGAGTAGATTGGTGACTGTGCCGTTACCACTGGATGGCAACATGGTTAATCTTATACTACCCACGACTTATGTTTTTAGTTTCTTTATAAAAAGATTCGTCTAATCATTGAATACTTTTACAACAAAATGAAGTTTTTTAAGTATAGACAAAAAATGGTTCTGTTTTAGTATACATCAAGTCCAATATGAAAGGGGCCTCGGTTTCGATGCAGTTTTAGCGTAAAACTAAATCAAATATAGCAACTGCTCACTGGGCTTTGGAGTCGGGGACGGAGCTGTGGAACACGGGGATTTGGGGAGAAGTCGGAGTTGGAATCGAAGTACAGAGACGGTAGGGTGGTGATTCAGTAAGTCAGAAAACCTTCGAATGACTCTTGACTCCTGATAAATGGCATAATCATGTTTTTTGGAATAAAAATTATTGAAAACACACCAAAATTAAAGGACCATCAAAATTAAAGTGATAGCAACCTGCATTTGTAAGTAGATTAGCAAATAGAAAAAACAACAAGCTAAACAAGTCTGGGCACAGAATTCATACAAGATACAAGTACAGTAATGAACTGTACGTAACACAAAATCGGGATTAGGAGTCAGAGTCTTTGGGTATGAGTCGGAGTCGGAGTTGACTGATGGCAATTTAAATGACTCGGGAGTCAGAGTCAGGAGTCAGAGTCTCCCTGACCCGACTTCAAAGCCTTGTCGCTCATTATATTGATGGTCAACACTAGTTAAGTCTCAAAAAGGCAAGTAAATAAACCAAATTTCTTTTAACCTCAAGCAAACAGTGATTACATACCAATTACTTTGGGTGGCATTGGAACAATTACACCTATTTCAAAAAAAATACAAAAGAAGATAAATAAAGATAGACATCACCATTTATTACAAGATCAACAAGAAAAAATATGATGACATCATCACCAGAAAACAATTGCTAAAAAATCTACATTGATGTGTTCTTTAAATAAAACTAAGCCCTAGATCATACATCGTATTCAACATTTGTCGAATACAATTAGCGAATTAAATTCATGTACGACGCTTGATTTGAATTATTTGCATGTTATGAATTATAGTCGAATAAAATTTTATTCGCACTATGCGACATTGATGCGACTTCACATCGAGTCGTTATTCACATGCGTCGAATATAATGCATAAATCAAATACATCATTGAAATAATTTACTTAATTTATTATCAAAAATATATATTATTGGACACATTAGATATGACATTTCACGAGACGCCTGTGTCAAGTCGCATTTAAGTGGAATTTACTATAATTGTATTCGACACATGTAAAATATGACGTATAACCTAGCCTTTATCTATCAGCAAACGTCATGATTGATTACATATATACGTGCATATAGCTAAATATATCCATTGGAAATGGATACTTACTACCTAAGATTGTAGTAGGTAGCAAAGTCGGAGTTGAGGAGGCAGCTTTAGGTAGCGAAAAAGGAGGGGCAATGTAGAAGGAAAAGGGAAGGAGAGTGGGAAAAGCATGCAGGAGAAAAGAAATGAGGTAGCAAAGTGTGAAGACAAGGGAAGGAGAGAAAGAGAGGAAGAGGAAGGAAGGGAAAAAAGAAGGAAGAAGGTAGGAAAGGAGAGTGGGAAAGGCAGAAGAAAAGAGGGAGGGAAGATAGATAGCGGGGGAGAAGTACAAAGGTTGGGTCGTATTTAAATGAGCAGTCGGCAAATAAGAATAAAAGTATATAAACAAAGCATTGGGCAGAAAAAAATACACTCCAGTAAAAAAAAAACAGTTTATAATACGTATTTCACCCACCTCCTCCATAGATTTCAACTTCACACAATGTCAAATATTGTCTGTTTGATAGCCGGATAAAGACAAAGCGCCCAGTAACAGGCCTGTCACAGAAAAACACTTTTGATGCTCCTTGTGAAACAGCAAGCCCTTGTTTGCATCTATGGTAGAACATGTGGAATGTCTAACGTAATGTCACATGTACGAGTTTGTTGCATTACATCCTGATGAAAACAGGGTAGCATTTATGACAGAGACGTTTTGTCTTTTCAAGCAATATTCAAACAGCTATTTTACTATAGATTACTACTTTACAAACAACAGAAAACTTACAAGATCTTAAAGTTGTATGCAAACATGATCAGAGTAGAATCAATATCTGAGCTTTCAAGCAGTATTAAAGTCTACTTTGAATTCATTTTCAAGGCTAATAAGATTGAGAAAATGCTACAGGGCACACGTAAAATGTCACAGATGAGAAATTCTCGTAAATAAATTGCTAGCATAAAATAAAGCAATGTATAGGCAAAGAAAACAGATTTTTTTTATTGTGAGCAGACGTCATGTAATTAAAGACACATCTATCGTGAATCGACAATGGTAGTTGTCCGTTCTTAATCATACAACCTAGGTTTGGAAAAACATACATTAAATTACTCAAGAAGGTAAATATCTAAACTTGAGGTCGTGCCCTAATGTAAAAAACCCTTATGATGACCGACGACACTAAATCTACCTGTCACCGCCATCGGACTAAAAACAAAGCGATTTCGGTAATGTTTCTTTAGCATACCATTGGAAATGTGTGCTTGTAAAGATAATAGGATGGAAATTGTCTACTTTTGGCATAATGTTGTTGTCTCTGCGTGTTTTCTATATTTTACAACTACGTTTACTACTACTTTTACTTACAAATTATTTCCCAGGCCTCCGTAACGCCCGTTATCGCCAACCCAAATTTGGAAATTCGAAAGGCGGTTGCCACAGCAATCACCACGATTTGTTATTTTCACTGAATCTACACGTGTTTGTTTCTGTAAATCAACTCGCCACCAAGCATTTTGATCGATGTTGGTATGAGTACAGGATTTGGCGTTGAAGTTGGTGTTTTTCACACCATCTACTGCTCTTTTGGAAAATGCTCCGAACGCGGTGCTTGATTGTAAAGTTGGCTTTCCAAGAGCAAGGTTGTTCCCTGAAATAAAGCAGACAATTATACGTTAACATCAACAAAAAATACCAAAAAACTAATACTATCACATTCCACTTGAAGACTATGATCGTCTTTGCCGATTAGACGTCCTGGGACTTGAAGACCGGCTGCAGGAGACCAGCAGATTG
>JANTCA010066688.1:0-15989 GCA_024741275.1 Chironex yamaguchii | reverse complement strand
TGGTTAGTTGGTCGGTTGGAAATTTATCAACGAATTGATTATTTGGTTAGATAATTGTCTAGTTTATTAGTTAATATGTCGCTCGACTGGGTGATGCAATCGTTATTTTGTCGGTTGGTAATCTATTGATGAATTGATTATTTGGTTAGATGATTGGCTTGTTTATTAGTTAATTAGTTGCTCTGTTAGGTGATGCTTTGGTTAGTTAGTCTGTTGGTAATTTATTAATGAATTGAGCATTGGCTTAGCTGGTTAGCCAGTTTATTAGTTTATAATTTGCTCGGTTACGTGATGTTTTCATTAGTTATTTGGTTGGTAATTTATTAATCAATTGATTATTTGGTTAGCTGATTAGCCAGTATATTGCTTAATAAGTTCCTCGGTTGACTGATAGCTTGGTTAATTAGTCGGTTGGTAATTTATCAACCAATTGATGATTTACTTTGCTGGTTAGCAATTTCATTGGTTAATAAGTTGCTCGTTTGGGTGATGGTCTGGTTAGTTTGTCGGTTGGTAATTTATCAACCAATTGATGATTTACTTTGCTGGTTAGCAATTTCATTGGTTAGTAAGTTGCTCGTTTGGGTGATGGTCTGGTTAGTTAGTCGGTTGGTAATTCATTAATGATATGATTTTTTGACTAGCTGGTTAGTCGGTTTATTAGTTTATAAGTTGCTCGGCTGGGTGATGGTTTGGTTAGTTAGTCGGTTGGAAATTTATCAACGAATTGATTATTTGGTTAGATAATTGGCTAGTTTATTAGTTAATATGTCGCTCGACTGGGTGATGCATTCGTTATTTAGTCGGATGGTAATCTATTGATGAATTGATTATTTGGCTTGATAATTGGCTAGTTTAATAGTTTATAAGTTGCTCAGTTGGGTGATGGTTTGGTTAGTTAGTCAGTTGGTAATTTATTACTGAAGAGATAATTTGGGAAGCTGATAAGCCAGTTTATTTGTTGATAAGTTGCTCGGTTGGGTGATGGTTTGGTTGGTTGGTCGGTTGGAAATTTATCAACGAATTGATTATTTGGTTAGATAATTGGCTAGTTTATTAGTTAATATGTCGCTCGACTGGGTGATGCATTCGTTATTAAGTCGGGTAGTAATCTATTGATGAATTGATTATTTGGTTTGATAATTGGCTAGTTTATTAGTTTATAAGTTGCTCGGTTGGGTGATGGTTTGGTTAGTTGGTCGGTTGGAAATTTATCAACGAATTGATTATTTGGTTAGATAATTGTCTAGTTTATTAGTTAATATTTGCTAGATTGGGTGGCACTTTGGTTAGTTAGTCGGTTGGTAATTTATTAATGAATTGATTATTTGGTTAGATAATTGTCTAGTTTATTAGTTAATATGTTGCTCGATTGGGTGGCACTTTGGTTAGTTAGTCGGTTGGTAATCTATTATTGAATTGGTTATTTGGCTAGCTGGTTAACCAGTTTATCTTTTAATAAGTTGCTTGATTGGGTGATGGTTTGGTTAGTTAGTCGGTCGGTAATGTATTAGTGACTTGATTATTTGGTTAGATGTTTGTCTAGATTATTAGTTAATATGTTGCTCGGTTGGGTGATGCTTTGGTTAGTTATTCATTTGGTAAGCTATTTATAAATCGATAATTTGGTAAGATGATTAGCTAGTTTATAAGTTTATATGTTGCTCGATTACGTGATGCTCTGGTTAGTCAGTCGGTTGGTAATTTATTAATGAATTGAGTATTGGCTTAGCTTGTTAGCCAGTTTATTAGTTTATAATTTGCTCGGTTACGTGATGGTTTCTTTAGTTAGTCGCTTGGTAATTTATTAATCAATTGATTATTTGGTTAGCCGAGTAG
Organism: Chironex yamaguchii; assembly: GCA_024741275.1. Taxonomy (NCBI): domain Eukaryota; kingdom Metazoa; phylum Cnidaria; class Cubozoa; order Chirodropida; family Chirodropidae; genus Chironex; species Chironex yamaguchii. Next base: position 14,150 of record JANTCA010066688.1, on the reverse strand, counting down.
CCAGTTTATTGGTTAATTAGTTGCTCGATTGGGTGTTGGTTTGGTTGGTTAGTCAGTTGGTAATTTATTAATGAATTGATTATTGGCTAGCTGGTTAACCAGTTTATATGTTAATAAGTTGCTTGATTGGGTGATGGTTTGGTTAGTTAGTCGGACGGTAATGTTTTAGTGAATTGATTATTTGGTTAGCTGGTAAGCTAGTTTATTAGTTTATAGGTTGCTCCGTTGGGTTATGCTTTGGTTAGTTAGTCGGTTGGTAATCTATTATTGAATTGGTTATTTGGCTAGCTGGTTAACCAGTTTATATGTTAATAAGTTGCTTGATTGGGTGATGGTTTGGTTAGTTAGTCGGTCGGTAATGTATTAGTGAATTGATTATTTGGTTAGCTGGTAAGCTAGTTTATTAGTTTATAGATTGCTCGGTTGGGTGATGCTTTGGTTAGTTAGTCGGTTGGTAATATTTTAATGAATTGGTTATTTGGCTAGCTGGTTAATCAGTTTATATGTTAATAAGTTGCTTGATTGGGTGATGGTTTGGTTAGTTAGTCGGACGGTAATGTTTTAGTGAATTGATTATTTGGTTAGCTGGTAAGCTAGTTTATTAGTTTATAGGTTGCTCCGTTGGGTTATGCTTTGGTTAGTTAGTCGGTTGGTAATCTATTATTGAATTGGTTATTTGGCTAGCTGGTTAACCAGTTTATATGTTAATAAGTTGCTTGATTGGGTGATGGTTTGGTTAGTTAGTCGGTCGGTAATGTATTAGTGAATTGATTATTTGGTTAGCTGGTAAGCTAGTTTATTAGTTTATAGATTGCTCGGTTGGGTGATGCTTTGGTTAGTTAGTCGGTTGGTAATATTTTAATGAATTGGTTATTTGGCTAGCTGGTTAATCAGTTTATATGTTAATAAGTTGCTTGATTGGGTGATGCTTTGGTTAGTTAGTCGGTTGGTAATATTTTAATGAATTGATTATTTGCCTAGCTGGTTAGCTAGTTTATTTGTGTATAAGTTGCTCGGTTGGGTGATGGTTTTGTTAGTTTATCGGTTGGTAATCTATAAGTGAATTGAATATTGGCTTAACCGGTTGGCTAGTTTATAAGTTTTTGGGTGGTCTGTTGGGTGATCTTGTCACCAATTGTATGACTTACAGACTACATACTCACCCCAATACTACATTATTTCCCCCCTTGACCACAACACACTTTGAGTGACAAGATCCTGTTCACTTATCCCGGTAATACTCAATGACCACTACCATATTACTGAGGTGCATAGTATTTTATCGAAGACTCATCTGAAATCGAGACACTGGATGACACGTCGAATTCTGAGCATACAATTTCGATTCATAAAGCTTATTAAGAGGGCGTGTTTACCATGCGTCAATTGTGATAGTATATGTTCTTCTGGCTCGTAAGTTCGATAGATGTATTTATCTTGAAACGAGTAGTGAAAGTGGTCTATTCAAATCTGTATTGTCTATGGCTGTCATAGCTTAGAACTTGCAAAATAGCTTTCTGACATTTTGAATCCTGCTTTAGAATTGTTTTCTGGTAAATAATGAAAAGATTCATTCACTTTTGTTAAGTTGATTGAAAATCACAATCTTTACTCTAAATCTTTCATTCTTACGCTCTATTGATATAAGCAGCTTAGTCACTGATGCTCTCTAAAATCAATCAAAATTGGTGCTAACCTCTCTGTGGAGGCGAGCACCACCCCTCCTTAAGGGCGTCCCTATTGAATTTATGAATACTCTTATTTGTGATGTGGGAATTGCAATTAAGCTGTTTATCTCAATAAGAGAGACATCAGATTTGCAGTCGTGAGACCTGGGTCGAAGGTTCCAGTGGTCACAATTATATATTGACTTTCGCATCTTCTACTGTTACAAGACATCATTGGAAGTAAGTTCTACATAAAAGTTAACAGGCTGGTCAAATGTAAAGGACAAAAGTATCTTGCAAATGCAGCTTTGACACAATGTTTACAGACCAGAACAAATCCGAAGGAACGATCGGAAAGCGATTAATTATTCGGTCTCCATGACTTTTACAAATTTGGTAGTTAATGAAAACAAAAGCGCTACATTGACGTTTTTGTAATTATTTCTATCTATAAATCCCCCATTCTAGTTCTTCAGCTTTTCTAATCGCAAAAACTGCATTCCTTCCTTGTTGCTAGGAAGACTATGATTCATTGTTGCTAGCGAGACTACGATTCATTGCTGCTAGCAAGTCCATGATTCATTGCTGCTAGCAAGTCCATTGGTTGCCGCTAGCGAGACCATAATTCATTGCCGCTAGCGAGAAAATCGTTCATTGCTGTTAGCAAGACCATTCATTGTTGCTAGCGAGACTATGTTTCATTGTTGCTAGGTAGACTATGATTCCTAGCTACAAGCGAGACTATGATTCATTGTTGCTAGGTAGGCTATGATTCATTGTTGCTAGGTAGACTACGACTAATTGCGGCTAACGAGACTACGATTTATTGCTACTAGCGAGACTATGATTCATTGCTGTTAGCGAGACTACGATTCATTGTTGCTAGTGAGACTACGATTCATTGTTGCTATCGAGACTACGATTCATTGCTGCAAACTAAACCATGATTCATTGCTGCTAGAAAGTCCATTGGTTGCCGCTAGCGAGACCATAATTCATTGCCGCTAGCGAGACTATGATTCATTGTTGCTATCGAGACTACGATTTATTGCTGCTAACGAGACTATGATTCATTGCTGCAAACTAAACCATGATTCATTGTTGCTAGCGAGACATTGGGAAGCAAATATTGATACGAATGTTTAAAATTAAACTGATGAAAGTTCCTTACTAGTAACAAACAAAGCTGGACGTAACTATAGCTATATAATCTTATATCAATCTATCTATCTATTCAGAACAACACTATATGTAATGAAACCTCAAAATATATTGTAACCAAAAATATTGTAATATTAGTAACTATAGTATGAACTATCAAAATCTACAAAACAAACATACTATTTATTTTCTTTATCACCTTGCAGTATCTATTCAAATTCTTACATCATACCATCAATCCTTCTGTGACAGTTTTTGACTCTTGACTTATGCCCTTTTGGCTTGTATTGAAATGAAAGTTGAATGAAACTGAGCTACAGGGACGGTCAGAGGTGAATTTAAGAGGTCATGATTTGACGATCGCGTCACTACACTTCAATTGCTTTTGTCCATGTCAGGAGCAAGAGTAATCATTTTTTTGGCGTTTGGCCTTTCTAAAACATCTTCTATAAAACTTATCTTGTATCAGCTAATCATTTGCTGAATATATTCCAATTGATTATGTCCTATTCCTTTCTATCTCTGGTTGAAACTTTTTCCTCTGCATAAAAGGTAGGGGGTTAGAGCCCCCCTTTGGAACAGCCCATGTTTTGTTTAACATACCATCTATATTTCTATTGTTGCCCGCAAAGAGCGCGCAGTGGCATGCTCATGAAGGGCTTATATTCTGCCACTCACGTGCGATGTATAATTCTTGTCAACTCTACAAGAAATCTTATTTGTCAGAAATTATCACCAGATTTTCTGGCCTCATGAAAAGAATGAGACTCGGAATTTCAGGATGCTTTCGGTTTCAAAACCTGGGGTTTTCCTTTAATCTTCCTTACTCCATTATCATCGCGGCCACGTTCAATCAGAAATCTTCCCCGGGCACTGATCTAAAAACTCTTTTTTTGAGATCAGTGGTCCCAGGCTCTTGCGTGCACTACTTCGACCTCATTCTGGTTAAGAGTCTATTTCATAAATACACCAACCGCGTTGTAAACAGTGATGTCAGGACAAGATGGCAGTTTATCAAAGTTGGAATAAAGTGTAATTTTAATGGGAATACGTAATATGGCTATTGTAACGCCTGTGAGTTCTTTGAATTTAAACGAAAGTCGGAAACTTGACGCACAACGAAAGCTATTTCTCAAGCCGATAGCTAAAATGGTAATTTCAGTTACGTTGCCTGAGATGAAGCTACCAGGATTAACTATATCGAACTGGGAAGTAATGGAGAAGATTAAGTCCATGGTTGCACCGGAACAGTTCTCTCTTTTAAAGGTATGATTACGTAATCTTATTTGATGCTACATTTTGTGAATTTTCGGTTCGTAGGGGATGGACTTTGCCCGTGGTATATTAAGAGAAAACTATACAATACGTTTAGTCTAGTCAGTTTTAGTCTAACTGTTGATAGCTGTTAGCGCCCTACCATTTAAAGTACTGAAGTATGTAACCATTTGTAACGAAAATACTTAGGGACAGTTTGTAATACCAGATAAAACATTTAATGGAAAATACACTATTGTCTCTTAATTTTGTTGTGGTTATAGGTGTTTTAAAGAGACAAGATATTTAAAAGTTACAGTTGTGGTTTGCAAACATGCAGTTTGTTGATGGGTTGAATTTGACCGCACATTTTAAACGAATCATTGAATGGGTATAATATTAACAACGTCACCATTTCCCTGGTCAACACAACCCCCTGACGTCAACTCACTGTTGTCATAATTTCATTAACGTCAACAAAATCATTAACAGTAACAACAAATTCTGCAGCAGGCATAATTCGTTTTTGTATTAGCATGACACAGACCTTGTCACTATTGTCTTCCCTTCACCGGTAGTTATGGTCTTCATCTTTTTTCTTTCTTTCTGTCCCTCTGTCAGTCTTTCACTGCCTATGATTTTGGTGTTCCCATCTCATTCATTTGCCTAACTTTCAGGCAAATGAAAGAGATGGGAGCATTCATACATTCACAAGACATCATGCTAGAAGTACTTGGAGAGTCCTAACATTTGATACAATGGAGTTTCTGGTTTTCTAAATATTACAATAAGGTGTAGTAATACACATCATTTTCAGCTAGGTTTTACTCACAAGGATTTCCTTATTAATTGTGGTTTTAGGAAGGTATCATTACCAACAGTTTTGAAATGATCCAGAGTCCTGTATTTAATTCGCATCATCACCAAAAAGGAAACAGCTTAAGCAAATCAGAATGCTAACGTACTGTAAAAATTTTTGAATTATATGTTCATAATTTTTGTAATTTTTGCAACCATGAAACAAAACTCAATGAAAACATAGCTTCTTTGGTGGAGGTAAAGACTATGCTAAATAATACCAATAATTTTTTGACTATATATATATATATGTTGTTTGGAACATCTGCCTTCTTTTCTTGTTTGCTGCTATTACCCAGGTCAACCCACGGCTAAAATTCCATGATTGTTCTTACCTTTTTATGTATGGTTAGTAATAGACCTATCAATACTCATGACAAAAGCTTTCTACATTACTCGGATTTAGTAAAATAATAGAAATGATCTAATGATATAATATGAATGCACCCTACTTCGTGCAACATTCAAGAAACGCAATGGTTGTAATCCAACTATATGTTACAATATTTTACGAAGTATGTGTTTTAATTTGTGATTTTACTGTCAAATGTTTGAGGGGTGTTTGTGTTTCATTTGAGCCACCTATGCTAATATTTTTCATAAGTACCTGGATCAATTCTACCTCAGGAATATTATATCCAGAGGAGCTGACATCCTTTCATGATATGAAAGCACATGATATATAGCTTAGACAGAAGCATGTTTATAAATACAAAGCTGGTTTAGTGTGACTAATGCTGACCTTTAACAATGCCAGTGATTTGGTAACTTGATATGTCACGAAAAAATCTTGTATACATTGAGTGGCTATAGCGTTTACTGTTAAATATTTGTATCACATTGTGAACAGTTGATTGCCAATCATTTCTCCACAACGTGGTTACTAACCTAATCAATTAAGCCTGGATCAGATGTCACATTTTACATGTGTCAGATAAAATTATGTTATATTCGACTTTAATGCGACTTGATGCATGCATCACATCAAGCAGCACATTTAATGTCCAAATTAAATACAATTATTATGATAGTAAGATAAATTATTCCAATAATGTGACTGATTTACACATTATTTTTGACACATGTAAAAGACGATTTGTAATCACATCAGTGTCACATAAAGTGATTGCCTATGTTGAATAAAATAGTTTTATTCAACTGTAATTTATCGCATGTATATAATTCAAATGAAACATCACATATTACATACATATATTTCATTAATTGTATTTGGCACATGTAAATTGTGACGTATGATGTAGGTATTAACAAACACAAGAACAGGTTTTTTTTAAGAATTATATTGGTAACTAGGTGACCAAGGACAACTTAGTCATAGAAAGAAATTTTCTTTTACTTCAAGAAGATATATTAAAATGTGACATTTGTTATATATTTCCAAAAAATTGATATGTCACTTAATAACCTTCCAATCTTTGTTTTCGTATGAAATTTCTTAAGTTTTAATTGGTATTTAAAAGAAGTTTCAAATGGTAAAGCAGGTGAGGTTTCACAGAAAATAGTTTAAGTTACCAAATGGTAAGGAAAAGCGTTTTGCTTACTTTGGTGAGCAATGTACAAAGTATTAGTGTTTATACATATGAGCTTATGGTTTGATTTAGTAGTCTGTAAAGGGTATTAGAGCTTATAAGAGTTTTTTAACTTCCAATTTCTAATATTTGTCTGTTAATTAATCATTTGTACTGGTGACAGCTCCACTGAAACAGTCAATTTATTCCTGAATATTTTAATACTTTTAAATACAGAAATTTGAGTATGGGTTGGTAAGAGGATTCCCAGGATAGCATTGTTGTCCATTGTAAATTCCACCACTGGAAATGTCAAATATTTGTAAAGAAGTATGATGCCAGGATGCAGATGCAAAAAATATTCAATGATTATAATTTGACCATAACTGAAATCTTGATCTAGTATTTAGTATCTTATTAATAATAGCATTGTATTTAAGTGTAGTCAATCTTGAGTGTAAAATTAAATAAGAGTAATCTGAGGTTGTAAATTTAATAGGAAAGAGAAGAGGGTTAAAGACTTCATATTTCAGAGCTTTTAAGTATATTTTTGCTATGTTAAGCTTTTGAAAGCAGTTAATGAAGAATGTTTAGAAACAAGAGGTTTTTACTGGCTAAATTGTATTCATGAAACCCAAATATTCATAAAAACTCATGCCTGTAGTAATAAAGAACACTGAGTTGATATATTATAGTATGTTTAATATTGTTGTGAGCAAATGGCTGCATGGTTAATGTGCTTAACAAGCCTTTAGATGAGGTATAGCTAGCACCATACCATAAAACATTGTGGTTGAGATCATGGGTATCCAGTTTTGTTGAATTGATTGTTCACACTGGTTTACTCACTCATGTTCAAGAACTGCAAATTAGTTCTACACTTGCTAGTATAAACTGCAGGTTGGCTCTGTGGACAATGCTCAGATATGTAATTGTAAATGTGCCTGTGAAGGCATCCAAGAGTTACGGTTGTTAGCTAAGCAAGGTATCCTTGATATCAAGTGGCCGACAACTATTATAATATTGTTGAAATGTAGTTATGACTTTGCTTGTATAAAGGCTGAAGTTTTGCTAATGAAATTTCAAAATAAAATATTTTTATTGCTTATTATTCTATATTGTGTATAAACAATATAGTTTGTTGACATCCCCTTTAATCTTTAAATTATTGATAAGTTAAATAAAGTCAGAAATTATCATCTGCTCTTAAAATTGTTTTTTATATTGTAGTTTATACGGTTCCTTAAGTGTAGTTTATAATTATACAAATTTATTCCTCACTTATTGTATGTCAATAGTTTATCAATACATAGCTAATCAACTTTTATTTGGTTTTTTAATAATTATATTTCAAGTTGACATAAGAATTTAAAATTTTTCAATGTTGAGCAGCTACAAAATTGAGCAGAGCAGTGTACTGTGCTAATCTTCTTTTTAAGTTGCAACCATAATTATTTATATGACTAATAATCATTATCATAATTATTAATATGACTAATAATCATTATAATTATTAATATGACTAATAATCATTATCATAATTATCTTTATCATTATATCAATGTCTTTGTATTCAGAATTGATTTCAAGTCTCATTTTGTTAGTTACATTGGTAGGACAGGCTTTTATGACTGATTGGCTAGCAATCTTTTTCATCATCAAATTTCTACCTGACTTTCCTTCCCTTGTGAGCATTTTTTATTACTTCAGTCCATGTATACCTTGGTGGTTCAGTAGACAAACTTTTACCAACCTATGAAGTCTTGTAAGTAGTCAGGAAAACATTGTGGTAGGTTCATTTTAAACAACTAATTGATTGCACTCCTGTGCTGTAAGCATTGCTTTATGCTATCCGATCTTTTCCTCAACTCCCTAATGGAAACACCATCAAAACACTGTAGGCAGTAATCATTGTTATGTAGTTTCTGTTTAAAAAAACACATGATCTTCCTTAACTAGCCTAGAGAGACTGTATAGAGGTTTTTTCTAAAGGTCTTAATGATAGCTATGAAGCTAATTGAAAGTAAGTTAAGAAAAATGATTTTATGGACTGTAAGGTGTAGGCTATTGTACACAGATCTTGTCTTAGTCAACCAGACTCCTGCGTAAGAAGAAATTGCTCTATGTCAGATTCAAAATAAGCTATGCCTTGATGTATAGTGATGTATAACATGTAGTATTTATACATAATACTGAATGTTTAAAACCTTGGCTTGTACAACAAGCTTACTTTTGCAACCTTTCAATAGCTTTAATTAATTTTAATCCTGTGCTGCTATAAGTATCAGAAATTTTAGAATTATAATTACAGCCAGTTGTGATCAGAATTGCCTAAAATTTGGTTTTTTGTTTCATTTATTGGGATAATGCATTGGTATTCCCTTTTGGGAATATACTGTTTTACAAATTGAAGAGTAGATTAACACAATGGAAAATATAAAGAAACGAGGCCTTTGTTGTGCTAATTTTTACCTACAAACTCAAGAAATTTATTTTTGCTGAACAGTTAAAATTTATAAAGCCTTGTCCTAAATATTATTTTTTGATTTAAATGGAGGTTTATAAAATTAGTTACATCATAAATTGAACATTTGTATTGAGAAGTTTTGCCAAAGTATTTTCTTAACACTGGTTATGAATAATTTGCCAAAATCTTGTCATTATTGTGCAAGTTTAAGGGACAATCTCCTGTCACATTTTTAGACATTTTGTCATTTTATATTTGTTGTTACGACCAGATACATATTCTCAGTGATTTCAACTCATTAGCTCTTTACGCCCTACACTACATGAATTTATCACACACCTTAACAACCTTAAATGAAAGCAAAGGGGTGTTTACAGGACCATTGTACAAAACTTCTTATTCCCGGACAAATTTTAGATATTTCTCTGAGACTGCAGATACCTTGATATATTTCGCTGATTAGATTAGTGTTTGTAAGGTAATTCTTGATTCGTGGTACGCAGAGGCAGTCGATATGAGTGTGTAGCCTTGTTCATTGTTCCACTTCATGTCGGTTCCAAAATTTTTTGTTCACAACAGTTGATTGTGTTCTTCCGAAGTCAAAACTAGCTTGCCAGATCGCCAAAATATAAATAGATTCCTTTCTTCTTAATAGTAATTTAAACAGTAATTTTAGAACCTTTCTGAAGAGGTTTACTCGAAGGAAAAGTGGTTTCTTGAAAATTGCTGTGTATTGGAAAGTGTAATGCTTTGATTTTTAAGGTTCCATGTCGAGGCACAAACATCGATTGAAATGTCTGCGTCAAGAACAAAGTCTTCATGTTGGGTTTACTGATCTAACTTAGATATCTAGTGAGAGAATATAACCTGAAAGGCATAGGAATGTAGACAAGGTCATATCAAGTGTTATTTTTATGGTATTTCGTGGTTTAGAGCGTAAAAGGATTATGCAGGATGACTGCAAATCACGCCAATGTTTTTGAAATCTACGCGATCAAGACAACTACTATCATCACCCGTCCCTGTTTATGAGTTTCCCGAATGTTTAAACTGCGAGTTTTGGCTTCATGGCTAGCAAATACCAGGGGTAAGGAGCAAAAATGGGGAAAAACAAGTGTAACTATTAGATCTGCTTTGTTAAACTATAAATCTGAAGACATTGTAGGGAAACGAATACGTAGTTATCCCGAATCGAATTTGATTCAATGCTCGCTTGTTGGCTTCGCAAATCATACGCGCTCATAGTCCCTCGCGTTGTACTTGTTCAGTGACAATCGAAGAACGATTTAAGGATATTTATTCATGTCTTAGTCCCTGATAATGAATTTGTACTGTTTTTTAGTTCTCAACTGTAACTTATTGCCCAAAAAACAGAAAATAAGTTAGTTGTCCTGAATTAGAACTCCACCATTAGAAGGAATTTGCATTGAATTTTGGAACGCAGTTTTCCATGAGAAATCGACTCTTCCCGTTCTGGCTTTCATAACGTTTTCTTGGAAACTTAACTATATTTGATAAATTTTAATCGCGAATTCCCTTTAAATGGTCGAGTTTTATTCTCAAATATACTAACCGTCGGTAAAAAATTAAAAATTACAGTTCCAATATTTTTCTCAACTAAGTTGCTTTAGGACGAGTACGACTGTCAGCTTGTCTCTTGAATTTTCACAAAATTTACACTCTGATACCTGAATGTTGTGCATCGCCTACGAAATGTAGGGTGGTATATTTGCGATTTCCAATCAGAGTTTTTCAGGCATAAGTTAAATCTTAAAACAGTTGTTGTTTTTCTTTTTGTGTTGTTTTGTTCAATAGTGTTAGTGCTTGTAAACATGTACTGTGATGCTAACGAAGATGGCGGGCTTCAAGCACTGTGTTTCTTCATTTTCATCAGAGCTCAATTTCTTTCAAACCTCTACGGAGATTCAAAATCGCTCGGCAATTAATCTAATATCAAGGCATTACACTACAAGTAAAAGGTGGAATAAAGTTTGAAATCCGTACTAGAATAAAATTATTGGCGTCTGAACGCGAGGAACCAGGAGGTGTGATTCGACATGAGACCTGTTTTGGTTTATCCTGCAGCTCGTGCTGTTCGTATGGAAACAAAATAAATTGGAGATAAATACCTATAGTATAGTCTTTCATAACCTTGCCATTAAATTTCGATCGGTAGATTGAAAATGGCAAAAGAAAGGCAGTTTTACATGTAGAAAACACATGATAAGCTTACGTAGGATTTGAAGTGAGTGGAATATTTATGGTTTCTAGCACGTCCGCACAACATGGTATTAAACAAAGCGTTCCCACGATTGTGAAAAATTTTCGGGGTCACTCATTTTGTGCTGGTGTGTGTAAAGGTTGTGAAACTCAAAACATATCAAACATGTCGGACGCAGCTGCAGTAAAATCACCCAAGAAAACAAGAAAGCCAGCTAAGCCAGCCACACATCCAAAATATGGAGATATGATCACAGCCGCTATTGTTGCTTTGAAAGCAAGAAACGGGTCTTCGCGGCAAGCCATCGTCAAGTATATTAGGGAGAATTATAAAGTTGGCGACAATGTGGGTGCCCAGGCGAAGTTAGCACTGAAAAGGATGGTCACTGCTGGGACATTGATACATACCAAGGGTGTTGGAGCTTCTGGATCATTCAAGTTAAACAAGCCACAGCCAGAGAAAAAGCCAGCGAAGAAGAAAGTTGTAGCCAAGCCTAAACCCGCCAAAAAACCAGCGGCCAAGCCTCGAGTTACGAAGCCAAAGAAGTCTCCTGCCAAGAAAGCGGTGAAGAAATCCCCTGCTAAGAAACCAAAGTCGCCTGCCAAGAAATCCAAGCCAAAGAAGGTCGTGAAGAAGCCCGTGAAGAAAGCAGTCAAAAAACCAGTTGCTAAAAAGGCAAAACCTACCAAAACAGCGAGAGGGAGAAAAGGAAGGAAGTAAGCCCCCCAAATGGTTAGTCGTGGTAGGGATGTTTTTGTCGTCATCGCTGGGACATGATGGACAGATCGAGGATGATTTTTATGGTACGTCGTCTCGCTGAGGAACTTTTATATGGCCTAACTTGGGACCTATCAGAATTACTGCATGTAAATAATTTTCTTTGTAAATATTTAATATTTTATCATGTTATGCGAAGAAGCATGCTAAAAATGTGGTACCCTGATCTTATACTGTTTGTTTTGTTGATCTTTCTCTTGCTCTCTCTTCAGTTCCCTGCATATTGATCGCTGTCGCCCTGTAGGACCCTGGCCGAATTCGTCTTTTTGGTTAATTTTTTTTCTTACGAAGGGTTGGGTGTTTGCCGTGTTTCGCGGAAGTGTTCTGGGCGCATGTGGAAATGAGGTCTCTTTGGTGCTATTGAAGAGGAGCTTTAAAGGTCCTTGATTATATTTTCGTGATCAATAGATTTAAGAGACTACGTTTTGTCGTAACTTGTGTGGATGCTTGTATTTTCTGATGTATCATGCTTCCAGCCAATAAATACCCTTGCTGTGACTTGATGGCAGCAGATAGCGAAGGTGCGCCAACTCTAATAGGACAGTGTTGTCTGGGTCTATGAGATCTTTCTGACTAGGATGCTTTTTATCCTTACGCCTAATTATCAATTAAATCACCGTACAATTTAATAATACATTATCTAAGTATAATTTCTGAACCCTTAATGTTCTTATAATCATTGAAAGTGTCACTGAGGTGAGCATTTCACAATATGACATGCGCTGATTCTCAACTTACAAAAGAGCTAGGACTTCTAATAGGCATGCTTAACCTTTCTCTTTAAAATTTAGAATATCTTAACAGTAATTTAGTGTTAAGCCATGCTGTAAGCGGTGTATTGAGTTGTTTGTGAGGAATAACCCACGTTTATTTATAGCGTTAATTCAATTTAATGCTTATGCTTCAACTTTCTACACATTTAGTAGCACATGCTACTTACAAGAATCTCTGTACTCAGACGTGAGTCAACAATGGTTTGTTGAAGATTTTGGAGGTCCATGATGGATCCAGGTAGAAGTCTTTGTTGAGTCTGCCGGCATGTAAAATTCCAGAAAGATCTATGGCTAAAAGGGCCTTGATTTGAGTTTGGTTTTGCAGGAAGGGCCTTGGTTCCATTCTGGCTTGGGAAGAGGGAATCACTAAATCTTGTCTGCTAAGTCGTCACTAATTTGCAGACAAACGCAAGAGTGAAAGAACATTCCATAATTGACAATGTGATAGGTGGATCTTAGTGCCTGAGACAGACCGTAGGAAATTCTTCTTGAAATGTTAGAAAGAAAGTGAATGTTAGCAGGTGTGTTATAAATGAGGAAATGGAAAGATGTAAGGATACTGTTCTTGGATTGTCAAAATGACAATGGAGGGGCAAAGGATATTGTATTACAGATAGAGCAAGCAAAGTAATCTACTCCTGTAGATGTTTAGTGCAAAGATTTGTGTGATCACTTAAAATCCTGCCAGGGAGTGTTATCCATCAGAATCTAACAATTTTTGTCGTTCCAAGTGCAACATGAGCCATTGTAGAGGGAGAGCTTCACACTATTAACAAAATCCCAGGATGTTGTGGTCCGTTAGGAGATGTCAGTGTAGAACAATGTGAATACAAAGCTCACGTGGACCTTCACACTTTGATGTGGAGTAGATTGGACAAAATTACTAAGTTGAAGTTAATATTAGCTTTCGAAATAATAGCAGGAAGGAAATCTCATTCCACAAGATATTTGGTGTGAGCCTAGAGACTTTTTTTGGCAACTAACAGGGAAAAATTATGTTAACGTGAAACAGATCAGATTTGAGTGTTTATAATGGTAAACTGTTTTTAAGGTGGAAGTCTAAAGTAGGCTAAAACTATGTTTTGTGCAGAAGTCAGTTAGGAAGGATAAGGATGACAGTATCAAATTGTCATATCTTGAATACTGTAGCCCTCTAGGTGCCGGCAGAGTTAATGAAGTTGATTAGGTGAGCAAGAGTATATGTGGGCCAACTAGAGAACTTTAATGTACTTGTTGTATTCAAGAGGGTTGGAGTCAAAGAATATACAGAATGTCTTTTTCCTTTTTAATAAAAAGTTGAAGACTATTTACAAGTTGAACAAGTTGATATATTACTCACTGCTACTACTCCTTACACACACACCCTTAATTACCTAAGTTACCTTCAATACAAAACTGTCTTTGGTCACATGCTTAACACATGATTGGTTAATTGCAAACAAT
>JANTCA010066666.1:0-15992 GCA_024741275.1 Chironex yamaguchii | reverse complement strand
GAAACTGTATTTCTGTAGGTTGTGGTATTTCGTTTGAAATATATCCTTTTCTCATTTTTCTCATTTAGTGTAAGGAGGATCTTCCTAGAAACTATTTCTGTAGGTGGCGGTATTTCGTTTGAAAGATATCCTTTTCTCATTTAGTGTAAGGAGAATCTTCCTAGAAACTGTATTTCTGTAGGTTGTGGTATTTCGTTTGAAAGTTATCCCTTTCTCATTTAGTGTAAGGAGAATCTTCCTAGAAACTGTATTTCTGTAGGTGGTGGTATTTCGTTTGAAAGTCATCCCTTTCTCATTTAGTGTGAGGAGAATCTTTGTGTTTTTTGCCTGCAAAGCATACGTTTATCACCATTTTCACTAATTCCCTGTAGACGTCAAGACGGTAATCTTCTAGAAAGAACAGAAGCAAAGTTCTAATTATGACCACGTGAGCGTGGAGCAAGTATAATTTGTAGGTTTTATTTCCGTTGGAAGTTAAATTACTGGGAAAGAGATAAGGATTTGGGCTGTTGCAGTTTTGTTTACAGTGGGTTCATGGCTACTGTAAGCATAGACGCTTGTTGTGGATAAGTTTTCATTACGTTGACACTCATATGATCTACAATAAATTGAATCTCGCTGTCAATGTACAACATGATTTGTTTCTTTTTGTCTGCAGCTCTTCAAAGAATGCAACTCTGGATTTCATTTTCTGTCGAAAGTCCTTTATAATGTCAACTGGTCTTCAGTTTTGAGTAGTCTTGCCATGACAGATGAAGTTGCTACACAGCATGTATTAGATTTTCTTTATCATTTGCTGAAAATTATTGTAATGATGACGTGTGATACCAATTTAATGAAGACAACCAAAGATAAGTATTTTGCCGTCTTGAACATGGTCCATGCGGCACCATGGTATCTTTTGGAAGCAAGACAAGTTGAAATGACGTCGATCTGGTTGTCAGAGAATTGCGACAGTACCGAATTGCTAGTTGACACTTCACCTGTCGTATGTTTATTAAAATTGCTCAAGAATCTGTGTGGATTTCAGCGGAAAAGTTTACCTGACCTTGGTCATGATTACTCGGGGAAAAGGATATCTTATGTTCGAACTATCATTACCTTGCTCACAAGATGTTCTACTTTGAGCAAGTCCCAACCTAATAGCTTTCGGCTGGTCATTAATCGCTTGTTAAATGACATAGATTTGTCGTTTACCAATGACGAAGAATCCGTAAAACAGGAGTTAATGGCAATTTGTACGACTGTACTTGGCATGCTCAACAATTTTCCACCTGGACCTGGTCTTGAGGTGATACGATGCACCCTGCAAGATTATATGTCTCAAACAACGCACAGTGAAATTGTTTTTGTCTTCATCTCGGCTGCATCTGTAGCAGTTGCCAATTTGAATTACATGTCAACGGTGCTCGAGTGTGCTATCGAAGGGATTTTTACCAGGCTTTCTGACCAAGAACTAGTAACGGCCTGGAGTTCCGTATCAAGCAGGATATCAATTCCCGAGCTCGATAAAGAGGAGTTCTTGAAGGAAACACTAAAAAGTGGAAATCTGTTGTTACTGTTTGCATACAATAGAAAAAGATTATGCAACAGCGAGTTAACTTTTGCCGTGGAGCTCAACGCTCTTATTGAAACTGTTCAGTGGTGCTCACAACTAAGTAATCATTTATCGTCGGAGAGTAAGGTTGTCCTTTTATTTCATCAGGCGCTTCAGATCGTAAACTCAGCTGTAGAGAAGGCAACAACGGACGTTCATTTTCAGCAGATAGCAAAATATATTCTCTTTTTATGTCACGCATGCCAGGAGATATGCGAAGAGAAGTTTTATCATGGTTTGCTTGGAATGCTGGGGCTCGGGAAAAAAAGCCAGTTGTCACCAAGGTAAAAATTTTCATATTTTAATTTTTTTTTCTTTTACTTGAACCTTTGCATCAAAGGTAGCCCCACTGTTTATGATTGATTTACAGAAAACCATGCGAAAATTTTCATAAATTTATAAGACCAATGAAGAACACCTCGGAATGGCTTATAATATTATAAATAGCTAATAACAACATTGTAAAAACGATATGAACATGGTAGTAATGTTTTAGTTGTTTGAATATTTCTGTGACGTCTTTCAGGATGTAGCATCTCGTAAGAGAGGCACATCTAGTAAGAGAAGCATCTCTGATAAGAGACCACGTCTAGTAAGAGAAACATCTCTGATGAGAGAAGCGTATCTGATAAGAGAAGGATCTATCTCAAGCGTATCATCTCTAATGAGAGGCATCTACGGTAGTAGAAGCATTTCTGGTAAGAGAAGCATTTCTGGTAAGACAAGCATCTCTAATAAGAGAAGCATCTCTAGTGAGAAGCAACTCCAATAAGAAAAGCATATGTGGTAAGGGAAGCATCTCTAACAAGAGAAGCGTTTTTAGTAAGAGAAGCATCTCTAATAAGAAAAGCGTTTCCAATAAGAGAAGCATCTCTGATAACAGAAGCATCTCTAGTGAAAGGCATCTCTAGTGAAAGGCATCTCTAGTGAAAGGCATCTCTTGTGAGACGCTCCAGTAGGAAAAGCAACTCCAGTAAGAGAAGCATCTCTGGTAACAGAAAATCTCTGGAAAGAGAGCCTGAACAAACTGACGTCATCGCTGTTTCGTTTTCTGCCGCTAGCTTTTGGACGGTAATGTCTGACATATTAAACGTATTATCATTGAAACATTATTTGTGGGGAGATATGTCAAGGGCTACTTCGTCATAATTCCAGTGAAAAATAGCAGAATTAAGCTAGAAAATTGGACTTGTATAAAAGGAGGAAGCTGATGCAAGTTGGCGTAACTCGTAGGAATTTACTTGTGTAAAGTAAAGGAAATTTACTGTAACTAAGAGATGACAGACGTGTCGTTTTTCAAGACTTAGTGTTCTTCTGACATCTTGATGATGATGTGCTTTATAATCACTAGGCATTCGTAAAACGATGCAATATCAAGTTGGTATGTTGAACCATTCGTTATTGATTCGTGGTCTGTCAGATTCACATTGAACCGAGCAGACAAATAAGCAGCATTACCGTATTTCCTGTATTGAACGCCGCGGTGTTCATATAAAAGACTGAACTTTTTGATGCGGCGTTTATCAGAGGGGTGGCGTTTATCAGAGGGTGGCGTTTATCAGAGGGTGGCGTTTATCAGAAGGTAGCGTTTATGAGATGGTGGCATTCATTACAAAATGAATAGTGAGATCAAAACAGACTTTTAAACATTGTTTTCTTTTCCCAAAAAACGTAACAAAAGACTGAGTGAAAACATTCTAAAGTTCACAGATGCCTTCAGCATATCAATAGTTTCAAAGCATGTCAAGTTCATTGTCTTCGCCATAGTCCTCGTCTATGACATGAAAACTTTAAAGCTTTCGCAGACGTTAGACTCCCAAATTTTTTAAGGATTATCAAGCTTGATCTTCATCCAGTGCCTCCGTTGTCTATTTGAACAAAGCAGCAGCTGGCGAAGAAAGCGTTTCCTCTTTAAAACAATTTATTTGTCCGTCCTCTGATCCATCTAGACGTAATCCACATGTCTTGAAAGATTTAATGATCATCTCATTACTCAATCCATTCCACACTTCCAAGACGTATTGTAAAAGCTTTTGTCGGAGCGGAGGTTTCTGATTTTGCCTTTTTGTAAACTGCTGTGCACCTTCCATTATATACGTTTTTAAAATCACTGCGTTTATTAGAGGCGGCGTTTTTCCCAGATGTTTTCCTAGAAGTACGGTGTTCATTAGAGGAAATGCGGTGTATAAAATTAGGCAGGGTTATCTTGATTTATTGCCACCACCGGAGCGTGGAATCCTGATGCCTGATCCTGCTCTTGTGCCTTAAGTCAAGAATGAGGGGTCCAATAATATAAACGCCCGACGGGCTAGATATCTGAGTCGTTTTTGAGCACAATAGACGTGCGCGAAGCCGACCGGCGGTCATTTTGAAAAGTGACCAAATTCAAGTTCATTGTAACCTATAAATGAAGTAACTATTTTACTTGTTAACGTGGCAACGATTTCTTTTTAACAGGAAATTTAAGCTTGATTTAGACACTTGTACACACACACTAATCCAATTCAACCTTAAAACTTAAGATTGTTTTGATTATTTTAGGCGATTTTTAAAATGGCGACGGCAGTAACCTCGTTCTAGAAATGGCTTCAGTGCTTTTTTGCAACTCGGACATGTAGCTCTTTGAATATCTACGTCATTAGATAGCTCTAACAACCTTCAAATCTGACGCCTTTTCTACTTAGCTAAGCAGATCAATAGGAAAGTCATTCAACCGAGATCGTCCACTCGTATTATTTTAGGCCTATCGATAGGCGTGCACGTTTATATGTGGCACTCGTTTTGTGCCTACAAGGCTTCCATTTATCACCGTTGTACTAGTTCCATAAAGAGGTAGACAAGGTAGTCTTGTGAGGAACTCAAGGAATAGAGCATCCACCTCGTCTCCTTCGACTGCAAATCTATCTGCTTTTCTTCTGATCTAAACCGCTCAAATGCAAAGGTCGGAAGATATCTGTTTATCGTCATTTGCACTAAATTCGGATAAAAGTAGACCGAGCTATCCCATGTGAGAAAAAGACGTTAAAAGAATGACAGTCCGCTGTGTATTATTAGCGAACTAGACTATCAATATATTACTACGTTTTTCTTTTTTGGTTGTTTAATTTGTTCTTGTGTAAAAGTTTCTGCATACTTCAATTGTGCTTTGTTTTGGATAGGATAAGACTCTCGAGGACGAAGGTATAACGCACTAGTATTCCATAAGGGCATTTGTAATGGCATTGCCCCTGTCAAGCGACGTGTATCTTTGCTCGGGAACAATGTTCAAACGTGTATAAGCCTCTTTAATAACGGAGTATTTGTTTACCCTTGAAACGGTGAAAACTGAAAAAAGGTTTGTGTTGGGAATAAGCTGTAGGTTTGAATCTTTGAAACTAGTTTATTTTAGTTATGTTCTGATTACCATGGATCCATACTTATTGACTTTTAGCTTACGTCTGTATACACGGAGTGTTCAGACATTCCTTTTGGCCCAGATTCCGTCGTCTGGTGTTGCCCTGAGAACCTCCGCGGAGTCACCAGGGGCAGTTAGAGGAGCAGGCCGCACTACGACAACAGATGCTGAAAAGAGCCTGACTTATCTTGAGACATTATCCAAAAACAGACAATACACCGCACTTCGCACTCAGATTCAGTGGGCTGTACAATTCATCTCAGATCCACAACACTGTATCAAAGATGCGCATTGTCTTAGTGCGCATTTGATAAAAGAACTCTTTTATCGAAGTAATGCTGTTATTGCTGCAGTAACCTAAACGACGTGGTGTGTAGAAGGGATGTGTACTTACTAACAATAATATATTTTTGGTAGTTTTTCTCTCAAATTTTGTTAATTTTACATGCGTTATTGCTAATGGGAAATGGTTTGTGAATATGACAGGTGCTAATTTTTAAAAAATTGCATAGTGGAAAGATACTTGGTACTTGTCTGTGTATGATATTAAGTAAGTTCGTTTTAGCTTTCGACAATTTGCTTTTTCATTTTACTTTCAAGTGGGTTTTTCCCCATTGACTAACTTTTTTCCCTTTCATGTATTTCCCTTTTGTCTTCTGTAGTCATTCCTCTTTTTTCTCTTTGAACATTTGGTTTATTACATTAGCCCATTTGCCCCTTTTCACTGCGACCCATTCCCCTTTTTCACTTCGACCCATGCCCCCTTTGCACTGCGACCCATTCCCCCTTTTCCCTCCGACCCATTCCCTTTTTTTCACTTGACGCATTCCCGTATATACTGTTTTACAGATTCCCCTTTTTCATTTCGACCAATTACCCTTTTTTCATTCCGACCCATTCCCCTTTTTTCACTTGACGCATTCCCGTATATCCTGTTTTACAGATTCCCCTTTTTCACTTCGACCCATTTCCCTTTTTCACTCCGACCCATTCCCTTTTTTCACTTGACGCATTCCCGTATATACTGTTTTATAGATTCCCCTTTTTCACTTCGACCAATTACCCTTTTTTCATTCCGACCCATTCCCCTTTTTTTACTTGACGCATTCCCGTATATCCTGATTTACAGATTCCCCTTTTTCACTCCGACCCATTCGCTTTTGTTCACTGGACGCATTCCCGTATATCCTGTTTTACAGATTCCCCTTTTTCACTTCGACCCATTTCCCTTTTTCACTCCGACCCATTCCCTTTTTTCACTTGACGCATTCCCGTATATACTGTTTTATAGATTCCCCTTTTTCACTTCGACCAATTACCCTTTTTTCATTCCGACCCATTCCCCTTTTTTTACTTGACGCATTCCCGTATATCCTGATTTACAGATTCCCCTTTTTCACTCCGACCCATTCGCTTTTGTTCACTGGACGCATTCCCGTATATCCTGTTTTACATATTCCCCTTTTTCACTTCGACCCATTCCCCTTTTTCACTTTTACCCATTCCCTTTTTTCTTTTTTGACGAATTCCGCTTTTTTCTCTTTTAAGCATTCCCCGTTTTCTCTTCACTCATCCCCCTATTACGCTTTTAACTTAGACAAGACTGCTGCGACTGTGATATTTCTTATGTAGTTCTTTGTAGCTTTTTACTGTGTTTGATTTTGGAGGTATCTGTTTTAGTATGGCTGCGAAATGAACTGATCTATCCGATCGTGTAGCATTAGGTTTTTATAAACCTGTCATATCAGTGTAACACAGTACAAGTGACAAACTTTTAAGACGTTCTATCTGTACCCAGGTTTATAAATCTAACTTCATTTGCTCCTTACGTTTAGGCATTGTAGAAGAAGAAATCAATTTCAAGCTTTCGTTTTGTTGCTAGCCTTTTAGGGGCTTTTACCTTTAATCAATCTTCCGTAAACAGGGGAAATATTTGATTCTGCGCAGTTCTAAAATATCATTTAGACAAATCGGTAGTTGAAATTTAGTGTTGTGCAATTTGTTCCAGTTTTTGTCTTTCCTTGTAATTCCAGTTGTTTTTCGATTCGAAAATTGTTTGGTTGTACTTGTGTTTGTTTTAGAGAAAGTTAAAGAAAATCTTAGTAAATTGCATCATTATAATTGTAAGTAATATTTTAAACTTGTGTTCGGATTAATTCGCCAAAGAAATTTAGCCGTGTCACAATATTCTCTGATGTCTCATGAGTATGTTCTGTTTAAGTCAACATGCTTTAACCGTGCGTCGACCTCATGTATTGACCGCATGTTTTAGCCCTATGCATTGACCCCATGCATTGAACCCATGCATTACCCCATGCATTACCCCATGCATTACCCCATGCATTGACCCCGTACTTGACCACAAACATTGACCGTGTCACATGACCCCATGCATTGACCCTTTGCTATGGCCTTATATCTTAGCCCTTTGCGTCCACATCATACTTTGACCCTTTTTGCCTGTAGTGTATCCATTTATCGGTGTTTGTGCTAGTGCTAACAGTAGATAGAATGGTCTAGTGTAATGACCAGAGTTCACTTTGGGTGACTTCATACAATTTATAATCTTAGAAAAAACCCATTGACACTCAACAGTATGCACATTCTAAATTACAGGTTTTTCTGCCTTAGTACACGAGTAGTTGCTAGTTCTTGTAGGCATTCATATTAAAGTCTTCTTTTTATTTCCTGCCCTGTCAAAGAAATTTTATGTAAACATACAGTTAAAATGGATCTTGTATTTACCTTTGCAAGTCAGCTCTTTTTGGAATATTCTGAGGAAATATGACACCATTTTCCCGTAGCCTGAAAACTGTAAATGTGTAGTTAAAATGGATCTTGTATTTACCTTGGCAAGTCTGCTTTCAACTCTTTAGAATATTCCGGGGAAATATGACACTTTTTGCGTAGCCTTTTAATTGTAAGTGTACAGTGAAAAAGGTCTTGCATTTACCTTTCTAAATCTGCTTGGCACATTTTTAGCCGAGTCAACCGGAATGCAGTCTGGAGTTGACTGTGTAAAGTATATTCGCATATTTCTGGGTTTGGGAAAAGAGCATCAAATATGAAGGGTGAAGAGTCAGGAAAGAACAGAGTTAGTGGTATGAGGGGAACGGATACCTTTCGTTATCGCCGAACAAGTTGCGGGGAATTACAATTGTGGCCGCCAAAAGAAGTTTGGAAAAAGAAACGAATTTGCTAGACTATAATATCCGTATTCCTGTTAAAATGTAAATATACTACATACAACAACAATTAGTACATAGGTTATTTTTGTAGCTGCTAAGAATTTTGCTTTCTAATTTTACAATCAATTTCCGATCATTCTGACTTGCAGAAGTACGAATACGGCTTATCAAGAACTTTTTAGGTTTTATAAAAAAAAGTGTTCTTACTCATGCTTATCAGTGTCATTCTTCTGCACCAATTGAAGTCCAATATCTGACACTTTACTAACAACATTGGAGACCATCGTTTCCAAATTGTCGCTATGTTTGCTGATAAGTGGGTTGATGATCTTGTTGTAAATTACCCATGAACCATTCGCTGAGATCGGCGCCAATGCCCAAATAAGGATGCAGGTTCGCAGGAGGTGGTACGATGGAACGAAGAAAATTATAGACGCAAAAGTTGTCTCAATCCACGTGATGGTGCCGTAAGTGACCCAGTACATGGTCCATTGTTGGATTTGTTCCATGTTACCTCCGTTGATTGATTTTCCTGACATGTAGATTGGATAAAGAAGACACACCAGGTTAGCAATCACTGTAACAACGTACTCTGTTGCCAAAGTAAACAGAAGAAGAACGGCAACAATTTGTCCCATGTGTTTTGCTTTCACGCCAGTTACTTTTTCAATCTTCGATACATGCGAGAGAAGTTGGTTATCCTTCACTACTTCGTCGAAGTTCTTCAACTTTTCCGTCCATTTGAACTCGCTGTCGTTTGTGTTGCTCTTCATTTTCGTACCACGATATCACGGAAACTTTGTGGTGCTTCTGTTGCAAGTCGTTGCAAGTTGCGTTTGTTTCGCTTAAGTGTAGCGCATAGTGTTAAATAGAAGCGCCACTTCGTGACGTCAGATTGGATAGATATCACGTGACCTTCTTGTGGCTTTCATCGCGCCTCTGTTGTCATGACCACAGTAATTTAAACATAATTTTTGATTGATTATAGTTGCAATACATATGCTATGAGGAAAACGTAATCTGCAAACAAAAATGACCTCTAGGCTAATAATTCTTAAAGCAAGAGGCATAACTTAAAGTATGGTTGGTCTTGCGTTTTCGCAAGAACTTGATATCTACAGAGAAAATTAACATGGTATGTGAATGTAGCATAAATAGTTTAGAAGAACAATGCATATTATCGTGCTTATACATAGAGCAAACTTAGAAGATCGGACGAACTATTTGGACCATTTTTCGCAAACTTTGCCCGCATTTGAGAAACTCTTTGCCCTAATAGCCAAAAAAGTTTGAGCGTTTTCCCAACCTCGAGGTCTAACAGCAGACTCTAGCAGTGAGTGTTAGCTTTTGAGTCTGAGGGTTGCAAGTTCGAGCCCGGTCACCTCCAACTTAGTGCAGTTACTGTTTATTATAATTTCAATATTTCTCCATTAAATAAACAGACTTTAATTTAACATTTCGACTTCCGAAGAAGAGTTTAGTTGAAATTTTAAATGAAAGTCTCTCTATTTTAATGGAGAAATACATATAAATGTTCATAAATATCTGTAAATTGAGTTCCTGCAACCGTACCTGATAGCTGCCTATAAAAAGAATATTACCAAAATTCCTCAGCAATATAAGATTTGCAAGACATTTAATGAGCAAGACTATTTTTTTAAGTTTGTAAGACATGTTTCCATCATCACTTACAGATTAAAAACAACATTACATTTATAAGTTTAAATACTAGTGGTATATTACAATAATACAAAAGTAGAACAACTGTTTAGACAATAGGACAAGAGACGAAACACCTAAAGGGAATACAGTAATCCAGAACAGTAATAAGCGGGAAATATAACAATGCACAAAGACGTAAACAGAAAACAAGACAGCAAAAACCGGCAACGGATCTATTATAGAGAAAGAGACAAATTAACATGGAAGAGCTGTTTATTGAGATAGGGTTTCTCTCATGTGATGTGCAACGCCTCTTTGATTTTGAGGTGAGAAGAACAGCTAGCAGAGTCTAAAATACTGAAACAACTCTGATCATATCTGTAACTGATGATGGATAAGGTATATCCAAAACATGTCTTACAAACGTAGAAAGAATACTAAATTTAAAAACATTTGCTAACACTACCCTGGCTAAGCTAACTAAACTATCAGTACTTACAGATATATTCTGTCGTGTGTCTAATGGGTCTGTTGTGGCCGGCAGTCTTTTTTCGTAAGGAACACTTGGGTACAAGACGACAAAGTCTGCTGTAGACAACAACGCATTCTCTGGGATATCAGAAAGACCATACAAGAGAGGGAGAAAATGCTTACAATCTTGAACATACCATGGACTCCAGTTAACGTATGGGCTAATATTAAGATCTAATTAACCCAAAATATGTACTATAATGCTATTACTATTAGAAACAACTGGTCTACCATTGATTTTCATTTAGTCTTTTATGAATCCTCGTTAATTAGAAAAATCTAACTAAAGTAGGAGAATCTAGCTGGATATAACTCCTTGTCTTAAATTTCTGCGTCCTCCCCCAAAAGTATCCATAATTGCCTTAATAACCTTGAAAATCTCCTTGAAAAATTGCGCTGAAAACACACTTATAAGCTTCTTTCGTCTGACACTCTTCAGAGTTTGAATCTTCAGAAAGGAAAGTATTGATATATGGCAACCTTTTGATATGAAACATGTATCGAAACAAGCAAATCATAAATGAGAAAGGAAAAAGAAACAAAGAGAAAATGAAGAAACAAAGCATTATTGGAAGAGTCCAGGTGAAAGAACTCTCTACCTACAGAGTAACTGGTTTTCTAGTTTTAATGTAGACAGACTCCAATACACTTAGACGAAAGGACGATCTAGCTGTGCCAATTATCCGAAAATTCTCGTGCTTATTCATTTTGGCGCATTTTGAATTTTCTAGTAAATGTTGACCTATGGCAGAATTCCTTGTTTTGGCAGTCATTTTCGCTTTGCAAGCACGAGATGGCTGTTCTCTAGCAATAGTTCTGTCCTCACAGAAACACATTAAAAAGGCTGTAGTTAAGTTTTTCGCTACCATCAAGAATTGTTTTCACAACAAGGAAGATCTTA
The DNA here is from genome assembly GCA_024741275.1 of Chironex yamaguchii. Classification (NCBI taxonomy): domain Eukaryota; kingdom Metazoa; phylum Cnidaria; class Cubozoa; order Chirodropida; family Chirodropidae; genus Chironex; species Chironex yamaguchii. The sequence continues at coordinate 4,719 of JANTCA010066666.1, read as the reverse complement.
CCATTCATTCATAAGGATTGTGTACCTACCACGCAAAAAGCTTCCTAGTATATAAATTTATGTGCCGATGTGAAGCTCGGTATGTAGGTCGCACTTCTTAAAGATTGGGTGCCAGCTTCAAACAACATGTTCCAGCCAGTGTACGCCAAGCAACAATTCCTCCTAGAGAACAGCCATCTCGCACTTGCAAAGCAAAAATGACTGCCAAAACCTTTATGGGTTGCCATATATCTATACTTTCCTTTCTGACGATTGATACTTAGGGTGTCAGACGAAAAAAGCTTTTAAGTTAGTTTTCAGCGCGATATCGCAAATTTTCGAGGCGATTTTCAAGTTTTGTACCACGAATAGATTGTTTTAATAACCTTGGCTACCTCTTCAGACAAATCTTCTAATCCCTTATAAATAATTTAATTACCTGTCTATTTCCCTCCGTTATGTAATCTTACTTATTCCAAACTATTACTCCAGTTATAACCTTTTTCTGAAGAAGTATCCAAAACCTCAGAAGTGTTAAAATAGATACGTGTGACAAACATGGATGATGGAGGTCAAAAACTTGGACGATGTAAGACTTACAAACAAATCTTATAAACTTTTTTTTTGTCAATGATGTTCAGGAATCGCTTTAACTTGCAATTGCTTTCATATGCTACATTTCTCTGAACCATATATCTCACGACTGCAAATCTGACGCCTTTTTATATTGAGCTAAACAACTCATTAGGAATGATTGAAAGACTACAGTCACACATTCTCGATCATCTTTTCTTGTCATTGGGTGTCTATCTATTGATGCATACGCTGTACAAGCGGCAAAGGTTTTGTTTCGACGCTCGGGATGGAATAATTAAGTCGCTGTCAATGGCAGCAACAACATTTTGAGTGAGTTAACTTTTTTCCCAATTCAATCATATTTCCGCGTAATGGCTGAAACTTATTTAAAGTGAATTAGCAGCCAAAAATAACTTTCATTTTTCAACCTTTGGGGATGGAATTTTGTACGAAGGTGTGAAGTTATACTACACAAGTCATGAAAATGAACATGGGATATTTTCTTTGTGAGTTTATTTTGTAACCAGTATGGATGCATGCACGAGGCAGCACTGAATGGGTATTTCAGCAAGAATGCAGAGCAGGGTATAAACTTTTATTAAGATTGTAAATACAGGTCATCATCATCATCCTGGTCCATAGCCATTCGGCCGTAGGTGCACTTTCATGCTTTCAACAGTATCTTTCCACAGCTGTCTGTCCGCTGCTCTCCTTGTAGCATCAACCACTGAAAGATTTGTCCATTCGGCGATGTTATGCAACCAGTTTTTAAAAGGTCTTCTTCTGCTTCTTTTTCCCGGTACCCTTCCATGCATTATGGCGTTGGCTAAACTCAGAGAATTGCGGTTACGAGTGACGTGTCCAAACCACTGTATTTTTCTCTTCTTCACAATTGACAGCAACGATTCTTGGTTCGCACTTCTCTGAAATGCAGATCATCATCATCATCATAGGCCTAGGCACTCACGCCCCTTGCTACCTCCACAACCCTGCACCACTTGACTCGGTCCTGCGCTTTTCGGAATGCTGTGGCCAATGGCAGCCCAGTGTCCTTCCTCACTTGGCCATGCCATCTCATGGGCGGTCTACCTCTGCCGCAGTTGCCAATAAAGTCTTGTTTGGCTGCTGCTCTGACGAAACTTTCTGCTGGCCGTATAGCTATGTGCCCAAACCAACGTAGTCTTCTCGTTTTGAGTGTGTGTTCAATACCTAGCTTCTCCCTAATTTTCGCATTTGGTATTCTACGGTACCTGGTAACGCTAATTACAAATTACAAATTATTTACCAATTAGAGGGAAAGGCAGTAAATTTTCTGGTATTTCCCCAAATATTTATTTGCATGCATGTAATGTGCATGCATACACGAAGCAGCCCTGGCCAGGCACTTTAGCAAGTACAGAAAGTGTAGGAGACGATCCTTGTTTATCACATTGTAAGTAAAGTTGTAAAACTTTTCATGATTTTTGGAGAATAAAAATAGCATCGGGCAAAAGCACCCATTTTGGTGGACGTACTTGTTCTAGGGCTAAACTGTTTCTGAACTTGAAAGATCAAAATACCTTAAATCCCCAAATATGATAGATCGTAGCTAGATTTACTGACACTAATGCAAAAGTATTTTCTATTTATATTTAATTGATATCCTAGTGTTTTCTTTATTCAATTAGTTGCAAGGGTATTCACCACTGAAAGAGTATGAAAAACTTTTCTTTTCGGTCAAGCGTGTGTCATTGGCATTTATTTGGGACCGATGGTGTAATTAAACTACTCGTAGGCGTAGGCTGTAAACTGATTCATGCTGTTGAAACAAAGAAAATCCCGACAACAACACTTCAATCCCCTGTGTCTCGAGTACAAACAATAAAAAAAAATGGAAGGGAATTTCCCTCGAAAATTTCCCTCAAATGTCAACTGGAGTCGGAAATTTTGTGACATCGGACTCTTTAAAACCAGAGCATTAGAACGTAGCCACGATAATCTTTATTCTGCCACGTTTTTTTGAAACATGGAAACACAGACTAAACGCAAAACATACCAATATCTTCAAATCGAGTGTGCAGAAGGTTTGTCTTCTCAAGATTCTGGCATCGGATCAATGACATCTCCTACTACAGATGTCACGAGCGAACCTTTTAGCGAAGAGTTTCAGCGTCTATCTATGGAAGATAAAAAAACACTCGACGACAGAATACAAAAGCAAGAAGTTGTTGAAGAGGATAAAATAGAAGTAAACGATTGTCAGGAACAAAATTTGTGCAACGAAAATTGTAGTCCACAAACCTCGCATGAAAGGAAGGTGGAATTGTATTATTTACAGCAAATTTTTGACCAGGATGAGGACGGAGACACGTAAGTTCTATCATTATGGTTTTAAAACATTTATTTTTCATGGTATTTTTAATTTTACATGATCATCGTTTATTTTATGTTTTTCGTACATAATTTTTGTTTTGAGTTGATGAGGATGTGTTTCCCCATATGTGCTGTTTGCGAAGGGACTTTCCCCTTGAAATCTGGTACAGTCCCTGGACCAGCTGCGAAACGTTCCCCTTCCGACAGCATTTGTTTCAAGGGGGAACAAATGTGACTCAACAACAGTATGACGCTTGAGGATTTGTCAGCGTTAAATTACAAGTTTGCGTTGTGCAGTTGAGAGCGCGTGGGGGCATTATCAATGCCTTGTATCAACCTAAAACCTGATGAAAGTGCCAAGAGGCTTGTCGGAGAAACAATGCTAGCATTTCTTAACAGTGTTTCTAGAATTTGGCTGATCACGAAGATTCGAAAAATACACGAATTCATTGACGTTTTGATTTTATCTTCATCAGAATATATGTATCATTATATTTACATTTATTTTATCATTTATTTATATTTATTTTATCATTTATTTATATTTGTTAGGAAAGGCTGTTAAAAACTAAGCTTGCGGAATTTTAACTTGAACTTTTTTTTACATTTTTCTTGTAAAAATTTCAATTATTAGCAACAGCATAGCATCAGCATAAGCTGACGTTAGTTTGGCCTGCGATAATACGTATCACTGACATGTTTTTATGTACGAGTGTAAAATGAAATATTTATGCCACCCCTGTACCCTTTTGCATTTTTGGAGGGTACTGGAGCTAAAAGGTTAAGAAATACCAAAGGTTAATAATGATGATATTAGGAAATATCATATGTTACTTGTAGCTTGTGTAATATTACATTACACTGTGATTTGTATACACGTTCTTCAATCTTTGCAATCTTGTGGTAATGCTTCTGTCTTGACAAATGTATCATGTATATGTACCTGGATATATACTTCCATATATGGTTTTATACATAGAAATCCAAATTGAAAATTCTGGTTTTGCTTCTACAAGCTTGTTTTGTGAATTCTGTTTCATTTGTCAGGAATTGCTGTTTACAATATTGAGGTGTTTATATACTCCATCAGAAGCACTTGGAATTTTACGAGTTCCGCAGAAGTATTTTGTTGCTATGCCTGCACGATGCGAATGGATTTTTGTGTCTTTTAGTTCATTAGAGTTTGATACTTGTTGTTTCCTTTTCCAATGCAGCTGTTGCAGTAATGCTTCACTCATGATACCTAAGTATATATATTGTCTAGTACATTCATAAATGTTTTCCTGATAACTTTTGTTGTTTTAGGTTATTGCATGTTTATATTTCAAAACGACAGACAGCTGCAGTTTACGCACTATTGCAGCTCAAACCAGCTTTAGAAGATGTAAATCTACAAAACAGATATCAGCAGGTATATATATGTATAATTGTTCTGATTGTTTATTTTCTCAAGGATTGTATACATATATATATATATTTAATCCTTGAGAAAATAATATATATATATATATATCTATATCTATAAGAGTCCAAGTGAAAAAACGAACTCTTTCTGCCTACAGAGTACTGGTTTTGCTGTTTTAATGTAGACAGATTCGAGTACACTTAGATGAAAGGACGATCTAGCTGTGCCAATTATCCGAAAATTCTCGTCCTTATATTGTTTTGGTTGAAGGAAAGAGGGTACCAAGAGGAATTTGTAGAAAGTCAGATAGAAAGGGTTAGAATTTTAGATAGAGTCGCTATTGGACGAGAAGGAGGTTAGCAAAAACAGAACAGAAGAAACTCCATTAGTTATCACTTATCATCCAG